>SJYA01000262.1:871089-963700 GCA_006410615.1 Neotragus moschatus
TATGGAATCTAGAAACATGGTGATGATAACCCTGTATACAAGACAGCAAAAGAGACACAGATGCATGGAATGGACTTTTTGACTTTGGGGGGGGGGCAGGGAAGGTTTGGGAGAATGGCACTGAAACATGGGTGCTGTCGTGTGGGAAACAAATCGTCGGTCTATATTAGGTTCAGGATACAGGATGCATGGGACTGGTGCATGGGGATGATCCAGAGAGTTGATGTGGAGTGGGAGGTGGGGGGCGGGGGTTCAAGATTGGGAACTCATGTACACCTGAGATGAAAAAAATAAATAAATAATTAAATAATTAAAATAAAATAAAATAAATTTAACAAGAAAAAAATTTAAAATAAAATAAAATAAAATTGAAACAGGTCCCTTAACAAAATATTAGTAACTCAAAATACTAGATAATTTGAAAAAGAAATAAATACTAAATAAAAAAAAGAAATGCTAAAGGTAACATTTATTGGGTCCTCTCTATAAGAAAGAGACTGAGTTGTATCCTACCAGCAGTAATACATTCAATCTTCATAGCAACCCTATGAGACAGATAATATCATGAAACCCATTTCACAGAGGAAGAAACGGGCTTTACCGAGACTAATTCACTCAGGTTCACACAGCTGGTCAGTAGCAGAACTGGGTTGCAGACGTAGGAAATCCAACACCAAAATTACATATCCTTTGTTACTTTTTGGATGCCTCTGTCATAAGTCTTTAAAACTCATTTTGTTTGTGGCTGCCCTGGGTCCTTGTTGCTGTGCAAGGGCTTGCTCTAGTTGCGGCTCTAGAGCGCAGACTCAGAAGTTGCCGTGCACAGACTCAGTTGCCCTGTTGCACGTGGGATCTTAGTTCCAGACCAGGGATCGAACCTATGTCCACCACAGTGGCAGGTGGATTCTCAACACTGAACCACCAGGGAGGTCCCTTGTCATAAGTTTTGTTTTAAAAAACAGTTTCCTTCCCTATTTTTTCCTCTCAAACCCACTGAGTGAGATGTGTCTTCTACTTACGTTTTCATGAATTTCTGAATACACTGAGTTCCAATGGGAGTCTACCAATAGTTCTGTTTGTCAGCATTTCATCTTATCCAAGACCATATAAGAAGAAATAGAGTGTTACAAGTTTATTTCTCTTTGTCAGGCACCCACACTTTGGCAAGAATAATTTTGAATGATAATATTTGTTAACGTGTGCCTAATGTAGATTGTAGCCATAAGGATAATATGTTAATTTGTAGTTTTTTTCCTTAAAGAAATTAGTTATTGAGTGTTAAAATAAGTTAAATGCATTAAAATGACTTTTAGAGAAATGCTGTTTGCATTGTTTTTAAGTAAAAATACTAAGTCAAATAAAGTCAATAATCTATTGCCCAATAAATATCTTAGGGGGTCTCTTCTAATATATAAAGATGACTTATAATGTACACACCAGTAACTACTTTAATTTTTATAACAAATAAATATTTTAATGTGCTTGAAATATTTTTCTTCAATGGCTTAGATATTTTCAGCCACTTCTACTTACAAAAATATAGTTGATTTACTTAACGCTCAGCAGGATGCTGAGTTGGAGGTTTTAACATAGTGTCAAGATATAACAAATGCTCACACCACATACAAAAATCAACACAAAATGGACCAAAGACTTTAATGTAAGAGATAAAATAGTAAAATTCTTCCTAGCAGTTAATTTAGAGCAGTCAAGGCAGGGCAGTGATGTAATACAGAAGAAAAAGCAATTGTGTGAATGGAACAGGAAGGAAGTGGCTCCGTGTGCAGACCTACAGAATTCCTTTAATCTCCGCATTTTCCAGGAAAGGCTCATCTGTGTAGAGTGTCTATCCTACCTTCCAGCTCTACCTCCCATCAAGATCAACACTTCCCTGTACAAAAGTGAGAGAAAAAGAGGAAGCCCTTGCACAGTAAATAACACAGAACTAACAACCTGAAGAGCTGCAAGTGCATTTTCTTAAGTTTGAGACTGGGGAAAATATTCACTGATAAGCACTTTCTCACCTCCGGCACCTATAGTACTGCATACATTAATTTTTTAAACAAGGAATGATCAACACTTTCTACAGAGTGTCTTGATTTTAGAGACTTCATAGGTTTATTTCAAAAGGTGCTTCCCGAAAAGGTATGTGTCATGATGGCTTCTACAAGTTTATATAATTCATTAAAGTTTGGCAAACATCTGGCAGTGGACACATGTTTATATCCAAGGTTGAATGAGAGGCTTTGAAATGTGATATTTGGTTGAATGCTTGGTGAGTTAGCAGAGGATTTCACTATCACAAATAAGACAGTTAAGTTCCAGCTGGTATTATTTTGATTCCTCTCTCAAAGTACTGCCTTCAAAAAATAGTCATCTCTACTGAGAATTTAAAAGGAATGCTGCTCATTCTACATAGTTTTATCTGTAAAAGGAAACATATTGTTCATTGCATATAGATTTTTAAAAAGACTATTTCTGAGCTACACATTGAGCAATGATATTTAAACTATTTTGACAATGCAGACCAATGAAATCAGTAGATAAGAGATTCTGGTGTGCAAACCCTGATCTAAGCCAAACCTTGAATCTTACAGATGAGGACACTGGGGCTCAGATGTGAAGTGTCAAAGGTGAGTTTGTCTTATTCTAAGGGCTTCCCTGGTGACTGGGCGATAAAGAATCTGCCTGCAGTGCAGGAGACTTGAAGAAGACATGGATTTGATCAGGAAGGTCCCTTGGAGAAGGAAATGGCAACCCACTCTAGTATTTTTGTCTGGAGAATCCAATGGACAGAGGAGCTTGGCGTACTGCAGTCCAAGGGTTTGCAAAGAGTCAGGCACGACTGAGGGACTAAACAGCAACAAAAATCTGTCTACTGTCTACCACCCAACGCTGACAGAAGATTGGAATGTGGCCAGAACTATCAAATGTCTTGAACAACTTCCTCAAAGCTCTTATTCAAAGTCAGCTTGGCCCAGAAAATAGGAACTGAGTTACAGTGGCTAAGTCCATTTTTTCTCTTAACTTTGTTCCTTCCTTTTGAGGAAAGGAGGAAAGAACTTTTATATTTTGCCCTTAATCTGTAGGCATCGTGCTGACACTAGTTTCAGTCTCTCTACCCCTACGTGGGTTGAAGTTGCAGGGAAGCAGTCTGGGGCTGTGCTATCAGGCTGATAGCTGTGAATTTGCAGTGATTTACCATGCTACTTGTTGAGGAAAAACAGGTGATCTTAACGGACTTTGAGATGCATGGATCCTACTGAAGCCTGCCCCATGCTTGCGTGCTCAGTCCCTAAGTGCATGGGATACTCATTGCGGTGGCTTCTCTGGTTATGGAACACAGGCTCTAGGCACATGGGCTCAGCAGTTGTGGTGCATGGGCTTAGCTGTCCTGTGACACATAGGATCTTTCCAGACCAGGAATGAATCTATGTCCTCTATATTGGCAGCAGATTCCTATCCAGTGTGCGGCCAGGGAAGTCCCCACCACCAGGACTTTATATTCAATCTGTACTGCTCTCTGGAAGAGATCATGGTAGCCTGAGTTTGTGCAGACAAGGATTATTCCTTTCTCTTCTTGTGCTCTTCACTCTTCCAAATGAAAGTCTCATGACTGCACAGGAGCACTAATTGGAAATCCTACCGGCTCAGATCTTTCTGGACCTCAGTGGGGTCTGGAGGGATCTTGTGTAAAGCTCTGAGCTTGGTTGCTTTCCACGCCCCAGCTGGGAGCCTCACCTATGACACTGGCCAGTGAAGTCCCTCTCATCCTTTAGATTTAACCTGTGCGTGCCTGTAATGTCTGGTGCTATGGATGCTGTCAATGGAAAAGGGGAGGATGAGTCTTATTGCTGGGTAGGATGATCCATATAATGTCAGAAGAAGAATCTGCCTTGAGATTGAAGGGCCCAGGATCTAGAGTTAAATTGCCAGAGCCTGAATTTAGTCTGTGTGATCCTGGGTGGGTTGAGAAGCCTTAGGGAGCTTTGGTTTCTTAACCTGAAAAATGGGGGATCACGGCAGTTCTTAGCTTCCAGGTTTCTACAAAGACTGAATGTTACAAGCTTGAGTCAGGCTCTTAGATACATACTGGGTATCTGGAAGCACTCAGCTCATTGACACACTTGCGAATGTTGTGTCAAGCTGTGGGGACTCTATGAACATGGTTTTGATGGTTAATTTATCAAGATCATGCTGAATGTATGTGTGTGTGTGTTGCATGTGTTTTGTGTGTTTATTGGATCTCAAGTCTCATCTTTAGTTGTATTTATGGAGATTCTTGTTAGGAGTCAGTGCTGTGGGGAAGAACAATGGAATATTACTCAGCCATTAAAAGGAACAAAATTGTGCCATTTGCAGAGATATGGATAGACCTAGAGACTGTCATACAGAATGAAGTCAGAAAGAGAAAGACAAATATTGTATATTAATGCATGTATGGGGAATCTAGAAAAATGGTATAGATGAACTTATTTGCAAAGCAGGATTAGAGACACAGACATAGAAAATAAATGTATGATCACCAAGGTGGGAAGGGGTGTGTGGGATGAATTGGGAGATTGGGATTGATGAATACACTGTTGATACTATGTGTAAAATAGATAACTAATGAGAATCTACTTACAACATAGGAAACTCTACTCAATGCCCCGTGGTGACTGAAATGGGAAAGAAATCTGAAAAAGAGTGGCTATATGTGTATGTATAGCCTATTCACCTTTCTGTATGAACATAACATTGTAAAGCAACTATATGCCAATAAAAATTTTTTTAAATATATAGAGCTCAGCGTCTGAAAGAAGAAACTAGATAATAAAATTCTTGTAAATGCCACAGGACTAAGATAGCTAGTCATACCCTAGGAATCCAGAGCGAGATAGAAGGATTTGGGGCTATGGAAAGGAGGGCTGGCTTCCTCAAGAATGCAGGACTCCAGTGACCTTGCAAATCTCTGCATACCAGGCTCTTAATACTCTGAATTTGTTTCCACTTATGATAATTTGGTGTCCATTTATAGTTGAGAGGGTGGCATGGAAACATGACCGAGCATTGTGTCTGCACGGGCACGCTGGCTGATTTGCCAACCTCACGAGAGAGTGCAGTAGGGCTACTAATCAGGACAGTCGGCTTCTCCAGAGGTATCTCTTCCCATCTCCTGCTCATGCTAGGGAGGGCTGGGTATGGAAACCCAGAAGCTGAATTCTGGAGCTGAGCGGACAAAGGACGCTGATGGGAGCATCCTTTACCACTGAGTTTGAGCAACTTCCGGGAGACAGTGAAGGACAGAGAAGCCTGGTGTGCTGCAATCCACTGGGTCACAGTGAGCTGGACAGAGCGTTGAGACTGAACAGTGATAAAGCCAGGACAACGCGCTGCTGTCTTGAGCCCCCGACAGCCTCTTCGAAGTAGGGTGACAGTGTTACCTGCCTGGGGCTGCTGTCTTGAAGTACTGCGAACCAGGTGGCGTAGAACGACAGAAGCTTATTTTCTCACAGTTCTAGAGGCGAACATTTTAAATCAAGATGTTGGCAGGGTGCGTTTCCTCTGGAGGGGTAAGGCAGTCCATGCTTCTCTCTAGGTGTCTGGCGGCTGCTGGCCGTCCCTGACGTCTATTGGCTTGGGGCAGCGTGGTCTCCATTTCCCGCCTCAGTTGTCACAAGGTCCTCCTCACTGTGCCTCTGTCTTCCCCTTTCTGTCTTGTATAAGGGCTCTTTTTGTGGGATTTTTAGGGGAAGCACACTGATTGAAACCGCCCACCCTGGCCAGATACCATAGTAACCATTTGCATGAGTCGTTTTATGACAGGAGATCCTGATAAGGAACATGGAACTAATAAGCCACCACCAACCAGAAGAGTTCAGGAAAGGTCTAAAGCAGACACTGCATTTCCGTCCACTCCCCAGAATCCCTCTCACTAGAATCCATCTTGGCTGAGCAATATGTGCACCACCAGGAAAGACTCTGAATTAGAAAGATTTGTCAAAGACCACCCAGAAACTAATCCCATCACCATAAGACATGACATTGCGAGCCACGTGGCAGAGCAGTTCTCCTGGGTTCCCTTACCCTACTGCTCTCCACCCGGGTGCCCTTTCACAATAAAATCTCTTGCTTTGTCAGCACATNGAATCTACTTACAACATAGGAAACTCTACTCAATGCCCCGTGGTGACTGAAATGGGAAAGAAATCTGAAAAAGAGTGGCTATATGTGTATGTATAGCCTATTCACCTTTCTGTATGAACATAACATTGTAAAGCAACTATATGCCAATAAAAATTTTTTTAAATATATAGAGCTCAGCGTCTGAAAGAAGAAACTAGATAATAAAATTCTTGTAAATGCCACAGGACTAAGATAGCTAGTCATACCCTAGGAATCCAGAGCGAGATAGAAGGATTTGGGGCTATGGAAAGGAGGGCTGGCTTCCTCAAGAATGCAGGACTCCAGTGACCTTGCAAATCTCTGCATACCAGGCTCTTAATACTCTGAATTTGTTTCCACTTATGATAATTTGGTGTCCATTTATAGTTGAGAGGGTGGCATGGAAACATGACCGAGCATTGTGTCTGCACGGGCACGCTGGCTGATTTGCCAACCTCACGAGAGAGTGCAGTAGGGCTACTAATCAGGACAGTCGGCTTCTCCAGAGGTATCTCTTCCCATCTCCTGCTCATGCTAGGGAGGGCTGGGTATGGAAACCCAGAAGCTGAATTCTGGAGCTGAGCGGACAAAGGACGCTGATGGGAGCATCCTTTACCACTGAGTTTGAGCAACTTCCGGGAGACAGTGAAGGACAGAGAAGCCTGGTGTGCTGCAATCCACTGGGTCACAGTGAGCTGGACAGAGCGTTGAGACTGAACAGTGATAAAGCCAGGACAACGCGCTGCTGTCTTGAGCCCCCGACAGCCTCTTCGAAGTAGGGTGACAGTGTTACCTGCCTGGGGCTGCTGTCTTGAAGTACTGCGAACCAGGTGGCGTAGAACGACAGAAGCTTATTTTCTCACAGTTCTAGAGGCGAACATTTTAAATCAAGATGTTGGCAGGGTGCGTTTCCTCTGGAGGGGTAAGGCAGTCCATGCTTCTCTCTAGGTGTCTGGCGGCTGCTGGCCGTCCCTGACGTCTATTGGCTTGGGGCAGCGTGGTCTCCATTTCCCGCCTCAGTTGTCACAAGGTCCTCCTCACTGTGCCTCTGTCTTCCCCTTTCTGTCTTGTATAAGGGCTCTTTTTGTGGGATTTTTAGGGGAAGCACACTGATTGAAACCGCCCACCCTGGCCAGATACCATAGTAACCATTTGCATGAGTCGTTTTATGACAGGAGATCCTGATAAGGAACATGGAACTAATAAGCCACCACCAACCAGAAGAGTTCAGGAAAGGTCTAAAGCAGACACTGCATTTCCGTCCACTCCCCAGAATCCCTCTCACTAGAATCCATCTTGGCTGAGCAATATGTGCACCACCAGGAAAGACTCTGAATTAGAAAGATTTGTCAAAGACCACCCAGAAACTAATCCCATCACCATAAGACATGACATTGCGAGCCACGTGGCAGAGCAGTTCTCCTGGGTTCCCTTACCCTACTGCTCTCCACCCGGGTGCCCTTTCACAATAAAATCTCTTGCTTTGTCAGCACATGTGTCTCCTCAGACAATTCATTTCCGAGTGTTAGGCAAGAGCCCAGTTTCGGGCCCTGGAAGGGGTCCTCATTCTTGCAACAGGATTAAGGGCCACCCTAATTTAAGATGGTCTCCCTTTGAGTTTTTTACCTTTGCTACATCTGCAAAGATCATTCCAGACAAGGTCATATTCTGAAGATCCAAGTGGATATTTTTTTGGGTGACACAATTCTATCCAGTACAGTGACCACATATTTTTTGTTCAGACCAGGACACTTTGCCATTGACAATGCTAAGCTGAACAGAAACCATTCAAGCATCTTGGCTTGGGCACTTCCTTGGATACGAGGACTGGTTCTACTTTCATCTCTAGGTAACCACCTACCTTCTCTCTTGAGAGGAGCAGCTCCGGGATGTGGGCTGGGAAGATAGAGTGCAAAGATTGAATGTTTCCTAATACCAATTTCTGAATGTTTCTGATATCCTCTTACAAATATTCACTTGCTCCTTGACTAGTTCTCCTTTAGGGGCACTGAAGTTGAAATATAAGTCTCTTCTCTCATCAAAATGTTTTGACACTCTCTTTTGCTATTCTTCCCGCTCCTGTTGTTATTAACCATCAACCACAAGTGGGAAAAATGACGGTGAGGAAAATACTTCCACAGGCATTGGGAAGGAGTGGAGATAAGTGTCCCTGTCTGCTTTTGTGTAAAAGAATGTGTATTAGAAGGGCTTTCCTGGTGGTCCAGTGGTTAAGACTTTGCCTTCCAAGGCAGGGGGGGTGCAGCTTCAATCTTTGGTTGGAGAGCTAAGATCCCACATGCCTCATGGCCAGAAGACTAAAGCTGAAAACAGAAGCAATATCGTAACAAATTCAATAAAGATTTTAAAAGTGGTCCACAACAAAAAATGTTATAAAAAGAATGTGTGTAAGGGAAAACTGCACTTGCTTTACTTTTATGTTACAACACAAGACATGAATACTTGTAAGAGAAACCTCACCAATAATTTAAAAAATTGTAGCGGAAACTGCAGTAGAACTCAACAGTAAATAAACCCAACAGATTCTTTTCACTGTAATATTGTGATAGTTAATATGACTGAGGATGCAGGGTGAATGGACAGGCTCATATGCTGCTGATAAAGAGCAGTAGACTTTTCTGGAGGACAGTTTGACATCAAATATCAGATGCCTGAAAGATATATACAGCCATTCACCTAATTTCACTTCAAGAAACCTATCGGGAAGAAAAAGAAAAAAAGAGATTTGTTACAGTTCTCTGTGTGAGGGTACAAATTTTCTTTTCTTGGGCTCCAAAATCAGTGATAGTGACTGCAATCATGAAATTAATAAATCATGAAATTAAAAGACACTTACTGCTTGGAAGAAAAGCTATGACAAACCGAGGCAGTGTTTTAAAAAACAGAGACATCACTTTGTTGACAAAGGTCCATATAGTCAAGGCTATGGTTTTTCCAGTAGTCATGTTTGGGTATGAGAGTTGGACTATAAAGAAGGCTGGACTATAAAGAAGGCTGAGCGCCGAAGAATTGATGCTTTTGAACTGTGGCGTTGGAGAAGACTCTTGAGAGTCCCTTGGACAGCAAAGAGATCAAACCAGTCCATCCTAAAGGAAATCAACCCTGACTATTCATTGGAAGGACTGATGCTGAAGCTGCAGCTCCAACACTTTGGCCACCTGATGCAAAGAGCTGACTCACTGGAAAAGACTCTGATGTTGGTAAAGAATGAAGGCAAAATGAGAAGGGGTGGCAGAGGATGAGATGGTTGGATGGCATCACCAACTCAATGGGCATGAGTTTCAGCAAACTCTGGGAGATGATGAAAGACAGGGAAACCTGGGGTGTCTCAGTCCATGGGTCACCAAACGTTGCACATGTCTTAGCGACTGAATAACAGCAACACATCACATACTATGTGTAGATCAGAATCCATTGAAATCCGAGTGTGGGTACAGTTGGCTAAATGGGAAGGCATTCATGTGGTAGCATGGCACACAGCCAGTGAAAACCATGTTTTAGGGACTTCCCTGGCAGTCCAGTGGTTAAGACCCTGTGCTACCACTGTAGGAGGCCTGGGTTCAATCCCTGGTCAGGGAACTAAAATCCTGGATGTTGCACAGTGTGGCCAAAGACAAAACAAAACAAACAAACAACAAAAAAATCATATTTGAGAAAAAACATTTAATGGCATTGCCAGATGATGAGGATTTTATTTAAGATTTAAGAGGCAGGTTACAAAGCAGTGTATTCACAATGATTCCCAATTTTAAAAAAGAAACAAGCAACTTTATTCCTTGAGAAAAAAATGACAGCCGGATGGGTACATGTCAGAATGTTCAAGTTGAATATCTCTGAAGGATGAGCTTACAGGTGGTATTTACTTCTATTTTTGTGTTATTCTGCATCTATGTATTTTCTACAATAAACATATGCTAATCTGTATTGCTGTTAAGAAATACACCCAATAAAACAAAAAGGAAAGATGAACATAATAGGAAAAAATAATCTGAGTGCCTGTCCTTTGCCCTTCCTCTTTCTCACTGTGTTCCTTGCATAGTACAAGGTCAAGCTATTTAGGGACTGGAATCTATATATACTCCCCAGTGACTGCCATCCCCTTCTCCCCGACCTGTGTACTCACAGTCAAGCCCTTGGTGGCATGCCTTTACAGACTCTCTGACCCTGACAATATTTCTCTAAGCCTGGCTTGTTCACATGTCATATACCTTAGTAACTCTTTGAATCTCTGGGATGAAAAAGGTTGGGCTTCCTAGGTGGCTTAGTGAGTAAAGAATCTGCCTACAATGCAGGAGATGAGCATTTAATCCCTGGGTCAGGGAGATCCCCTGAAGGAGGGCATAGCAACCCACTCCAGTATTCTTACCTGGAGAATCTCAAGAGCAGAGAAGCCTGGTGGGCAACAGGCCATGAGGTTGCAAAGAGTTGGACACAACTGGAGCGATTTAACATGCACACATGCACAATGAAAGGGGTTGCTTTTCTTTGAGCTAACAGTCTGGAGCAAAATTTGAACAGTCTTTAGTGTCACTTTCCTGTCCTCCAGTAGTGACTCCTGCTTCTAGCCATTCTGTTGGGAGGGCAGTACACATTGTCGACACTCACTGAAAAACTACTTTGACCCACTGCGATAAGTCGAATCTGCCATTCTAGCCTTTCATGTTGTCATGAGCCTTGCTCTGAAAGCAAGTCTTTATGTTTATGAGATTCACCCTGAAAGCAAATCTTTTGTTTAGACAGATAATCTTTTAAAAAAATTTTTATTAGAGTACAATTGATTAACAATGTTGTGTTAGTTTCATATATATAGCAAAGTGAATCAGTTATACATATACATATGTCTAGTTTTTTTAGATTCTTTTCCCATGTAGGTCATTACAGAGTATTGAATAGAGTTCCTTGTGCTATACAGTATAGTTATCTATCTTAGATAACTAAAAATAGTCACCTACTTTATATATGCTGCTGCTGCTAAGTTGCTTCAGTCGTGTCCGACTCTGTGCGACCCCATAGACGGCAGCCCATCAGGCTCCCCTGTCCCTGGGATTCTCCAGGCAAGAACACAGGAATGGGTTGCTATTTCCTTCTCCAATGCATGAAAGTGAAAAGTGAAAGTGAAGTCGCTCAGTCGTGCCCGAGTCTTAGTGACCCCATGGACTGCAGCCTACCAGGCTCCTCTGTGCATGGAATTTTCCAGGCAAGAGTACTGGAGTGGGGTGCCATTGCCTTCTCCGATTTTGTATATAGTAGTGTGTATTTTGGACTTACCTGGTGACTCAGTAGTAAAGAATCTGTCTGCAATTCAGAAGACGTGGGTTTGATTCCTTGGTCGGGAAACTCTCCTGGAGGAGAACACGACAACCCAATCTAGTACTCTTGCTCGGTGAATCCCATGGATTGAGGAGCCTGGGGGCTATAGTTCATGGGGTCTCAAAGAGTTGGATGCAAGTGAAGCGACTGAACACACACACGTATACATACAATGTGTATATTAGACAGATAATCTTTAACTTATTCTATTTTCAGTGTTAATCAAGTATTTGAGGTTTTTTTTTTTCTTCAAAGCTGCTCATTGACCAGTTCTATATATTAAAAATAAAAAATTCCATACCCACACTCCTTCTGTTCTGTTCCTACCTCCTCATTCACTCACCAAAGCTGAGATGTTACAATTTCTGATCTTTTATATCATTGTTGCTATTGCTCCTTTTCACCTGACTTCTTATGCCTTCAAGGCACCTTCCTCATGCTCAGCCGAGTTTCTCAACTTAATTTGTGTATGTTTTTAAAATAAGTAGATATATGGGAAAATTACAGTAGAGTAATTGGCTACATTTGTATGTGCTAGTGGTAAAGAACCCACCTGCCAATGCAGGAGATCCAAGAGATGCAGGTTTGATCCCTGGGTTGGGAAGATCCCCTGGAGGAGGGCATAGCAATCTACTCCAGTATTCTTGCCTGTAGAATCCCTTGGACAGAGGAGCCTGCTGGGCTACAGTCCATAGGGTTGCAGTGAGCTGGACATGGCTGAAGTGACTTAGCGTGCACGCATGCACACATTTGACAATCTGTTTGGGATAATAAGGCTTCCCTGGTGGCTCAGCTGGTAAAGAATCCACCTGCAGTGTGGGAGACCTGGGTTTGATCTCGGGGTGGAGAAGATCCCCTGGAGAAGGGAATGGCTATCCACTCCAGTATTCTTGCCTGGAGAATTCCATGGACAGAGGAGCCTGGCAGGCTACAGTCCATGGGGTTGCAGTCAGACATGACTGAGCAACTTTCTTTTTGTGGTAATAAATGTAAGACTCTCTACTTACATTACTCCATGAACATTTATTGGAATCCCAGGTGGCTCAGTGGTAAAGGATCCACCTGCCAGGAGAGGAGACGGGTGTTAGATACGTGGGTCAGGAAGATCCACTGAAGAAGAAAATGGCAATCTACTTCAGTGTGCCTGCCTGGGAAATCCCATGGACAGAGAAACCTGGAGGGCTACAGTCCATGGGTTTAAAAAGAGTTGGACTTGACTAAACAACAACATCAATGAACATTTATGTACCATTCCTTTGTATAAATGACCCTAGATTCTAAATCCAAGGGGCTTCCCTGGTGGCTCAGATGGCAAAGCATCTGCCTGCAATGCGGGAGACCAGGGTTCTATTCCTGGGTCGGGAAGATCCCCTGGAGAAGGAAATGGCAATCCACTCCAGCACTCTTGCCTGGAAAATCCTATGGACAGAGGAGCCTGATAGGTTACAGTCCATGGGGTTGCAAAGAGTCGGACACGGCTGAGCAAATTCGCTTTCACTTTCTAAATCCAAAATTACAACACATGGTACTTTTCCCCCTAGTGTTTAAATATCTATTTGGTTGAAGTCTCACAAAGGGATAAAAATGAAAGAATGTTTACTTTAAATGGTATCTGTATTGGTAATAAGAAAATTCAGTGATATTAGGATTGTTTTAGAAAATCTTTGTCACCTGGGTATCATTGTTTTTTTACCCTTTGGGGTGTATGTGTAAGTTTGTGTGTGTGTGTGTATCATGCTCACAGATGCTCAATCTACATTGTATACAAGTAGCATTATATGAATAATCCCATGGGTATTAAAATATGTGATACCTCAAAATGCAGTTTACATTGACCCATCAACTCATTGACTTATCAGCCTCAGACACATTTAACACCGAGCAGCAGTTGTTCATGGTAGGTTATTGCTTGCTCTTGTCAGCTGACAGATAAAGAAATGCAGAAAAGAGCTTTGTAGATTGGGAAACTTATACTTTAAAAAAGTGATATTACTTATGAGGAGCACAGAGTAGGAGTTTTTAGGCTGAAAGTCCCAGATTCCCATGGCTTAGGTGGGGGTGTTATTCACTGTCTTACCTGTTCTACTGTTTAGCTGTCGATGTAAGTTGTTTACTGAAAATAATTTTAAAAATATTGAGGGATAGAAAAGCATATGAAAAATAACAATAACTTACAATTTCAACACTCTAGAGACAACTTCTATGAAGGATTTAAGTTTTAAAGGAATTACCTGTGACTATAGGAATATATAGGAGAAGGCAATGGCACCCCACTCCAGTACTCTTGCCTGGAAAATCCCATGGACAGAGGAGCCTGGTGGGCTGCAGTCCATGGGGTCGCTAAGAGTTGGACACGACTGAGCAACTTCACTCTCACTTTTCACTTTCATGCATTGGAGAAGGAAATGGCAACCCACTCCAGTGTTCTTGCCTGGAGAATCCCAGGGACCGAGGAGCCTGGTGGGCTGCTGTGTAGGGGGTCGCACAGAGTCGGACATGACTGAAGCGACTTAGCAGCAGCAGCAGCAGCAGCAGCATAGGAATATATGGGGCTCTCCCAATAGTTCACTGGGTAAAGAATCCTCCTGCAGGACAGGAGACAAGGGTTTGATCTCTGGGTCGGGAAGACACCTGGAAAAGGAAATGGCTACCCACTCCAGTATTCTTGCCTGGAGAATCCCATGGACAGAGAAGCGTGGTGGGCTACAGTCCGTGGGGTCACAAAGAGTCGAACACCACTAAACAACTAACACTTTCACAGGAATATATAAAGATCCTGCTGAATATGTAATTTTGTACCTTGCTTTTTTTTTTTTTTTAACTTCACATCATATGTTAAGCTTTGCCTATACAATTCAAAGCTCTTAAGAGCATAAATAAAAAATAATTATTTATTTGGCTGTACCAGGTCTTAGCTGCAGCAGGCAGGATCTTGGATCTCTGTTGCAGCATGCTAGATCTTTAGCTGTGGCATGCAGACTCCTAGTCGCAGCGTGTGGGATCTAGGTTCCCTGATCAGGGACTGAACCCAGGCCCCATACATTGGGAATACAGAGTCTTAGCCACTGACCACCAGGAAAGTCCTGAAAATATAATTTTTTAATGATTCGAACTCCATTATTACAGAGATCTTTGTCTGTTTTCCTAACTGATGTTCATCAGGTGCTGAGGACAGCGCCTGGACTGGTAGGCACTTAACAGTAAATGAAAGATTCTATGTATTACAGCCATTCAAACATGGTCCACTGGAGGAGGGAATGGCAAACCATTCCAGTATTCTGGCCTCGAGAACCCCATGAACAGCATGAAAAAGATGACCTGGAAGATGAGCTCACCAAGTTGGTAGGTTTTCAATATGCTATGGGGAAACAGTGGAGAAATAGCTCCAAAAAGAATGAAGAGGCCGGGCCAAAGCAAATGACACTCAGTTGCGGAGGCTTCTGGTGGTGACAGCAAAGTCTGATGCTGTAAAGAACAATACTGCATAGGAACCTGGAATGTTAAGTCAATGAATCAAAGTAAACTGAATGTAGTCAAGCAGGAGATGGCAAGAATAAACATCAACATTTTAGGAATCAATGAGCTAAAATGGATGGGAATGGGCAAATTTAATTCAAATGACCATTATATCTACTACTGTGGGCAAGAATCTCCTAGAAGAAATGGAGTAGCTCTCATAGTCAACAAAAGGGTCTGAAATGCAGTACTTAGATGCAGTCTCAAGAATGGCAAAACGATCTTGCTTTGTTTCCAAGGCAAGCCATTCATCTTCACAGGAATCCAAATCTAAGCCCAAACCATTAATGCTGAAGAAGCTAAAGTTGACTGGTTCTATGAAGACCTATAAGACCTTCTAGAACTAACATCCAAAAAAGATGTCCTTTTCATCATAGGAGATTGGAATGCAAAAGTAAGAAATCAAGAGACACCTGGAGTAACAGGCAAGTTTGACCTTGGAGTACAAAATGAAGCAGGGCAAAGGCTAACAGAGTTTTGCCAAGAGAACACACTGATTATAGCAAACACTCTTCCAACAACACAAGAGATGACTCTACACATGGACATCACCAGATGGTCAATACTGAAATCAGATTGATTATATTTTTTGCAGCTGAAGATGGAGAAGCCCTATACAGTTAACAAAAACAAGACCAGAGCTGACTGTAACTCAGATCATCAGCTCCTTATTGCAAAATTCAGGCTTAAATTGAAGGCAGTTAAGAAAACCACTAGGCTATTCAGCTATGACCTAAATCAAATCTTTTATGATTATACAGTGGAAGTGAGAAATAGATTCAAGGGATTAGATCTAGTTTGACAGAGTGCCTGAAGAACTACGGATGGAGGGTCGTACCATTGTACAGGATGTGGTGACCAAAACCATCTCCAAGAAAAAGAAATACAAGAAGGCAAGAAGGCAAAGTGGTTGTCTGAGGAGGCCTTACAAATCATTGGGAAAAGAAGAGAAGCAAAAGGCAAAGGAGAAAAGGAAAGATATACCCATGTGGGAAAAGTTTTCAATTAGCAGTAATTGTGCCTCGGATAAACCTCACTGGCTACGATACTGCCACTGCACAAAGCTAAAGATATACCCATTTGAAAGTAGAGTTCCAGAGAATAGCGAGGAGAGATAAGAAAGCTTCCTAAGGGAACAATGCAAAAAAAAACAATAGAATGATTAAGACTAGAGATCTTCTCAAGTAGATCGGAGATACCAAGGGAACATTTCATGCAAACACGGGCACAATAAAGGACAGAAATGGTAAGGACCAAACAGAGAGAGAAGAGATTAAGAAGAGGTGGCAAGAATGCAAAGAAAAGCTATACAGAAAAGGTCTTAATGACCCAGACAACCACAATAGTGTGGGAACTCACCTAGAGCCAGACATCCTGGAGTGTGAAGGCAAGTGGGCCTTAGGAAGCATCACTATGAAAGCTAGTGGAGGTGATGGAATTCCAGCTGAGCTATTTCAAATCCTGAAAGATGTTGCTGTGAAAGTGCTGCACTCAATATGCTAGCAAATTTGGAAAATTCAGCAGTGGCCACAGGACTGGAAAACATTAGTTTTCATTCTAGTCACAAAGAAAGGAAATGCCAAAGAATGTTCAAACTCCCATACAATTGCACTCATTTTACGTGCTAGCAAAGGTAATGCTCAAAATCCTTCTAGCTAGGCTTCAGCAGTATGTGAACTGAGAACTTCCAGATGGACTTAGAAACGGCAGAAGAACCAGAGATCAAATTGCCAACATCCATTGGATCATAGAAAAATCAAGAGAATTCCATAAAAACATCTACTTCTGCTTCATTGATTATACTAAAGCCTTTGACTGTGTGGATCACAACAAACTGTGGAAAATTCTTCAAAAGATGGAAATACTAGGCCACCTTACTTGTCTTCTGAGAAATTTGTATGTAGATCATGAAGCAACAGTTAGAACTGGACATGGAACAATGTACTAGTTAAAAATTGGGAAAGGAGTATGTCAAAGCTGTACATTGTCACTCTGCTTATTTAACTTCTATGCAGAGTACATCATGCAAAATGCCAGGCTGGCTGAATCACAAGCTGGAATTAAGATTTCTGGAAGTAATATCAATAATCTAATACATGCAGATGATATCACTCTTATGGCATAAAGTGAAGAGGAACTAAAGAGTCTCTTAATGAAGGTGAAAGAAGAGAGTGAAAAAGTTGGTTTAAAACTCAGCATTCCAAAAACTGAGATCATGGCATCAGTCCCATCACTTCATGGCAAATAGGTGGGGGGAAAAGTAGAAACAGTGACAGATTTTATTTTCTTGTGCTCCAGAATCTCTGCAGACAGTGGCTGCAGCCATGAAATTAAAAGACCCTTGCTCCTTGGAAGAAAAGCTAGGACAATCTTCGTGAATTAAAAAGGAGAGACATCACTTTGCCGACAAAGGTCCATATAGTCAAAGCTGTGGTTTTTCCAGTAGTCATGTATGGATGTGAGAATTGGACCATAAAAAAGGCTGAGCACCAAAGAATTCATGCTCTTGAATTTGCGGTGCTGGAGAAAACTCTTGAGAGTCCTTTAGACTATCAGGAGATCAAACCAGTCAATCTCAAAGGAAATCAGTCCTGAATATACACTGGAAGGACTGAAGCTGAAGTTCCAATATTTTGGCCCACCTGATGCAAAGAGCCCATTTACTGGAAAAGACTGTGATTCAGGGAAAGTTGGAGAGCAGGAGGAGAAAGAGACAAGAGAGGATGAGATGGTTGGATGGCGTCACTGACTCAATGGACATGAGTTATGCAAACTCCAGGAGATGGACAGGGAAGCCTGGCACGTGGCAGTCCATGTGTCCCAAAGAGCAACTACTGAGTGAGTTACACTTTCACTTTTCTGCATATCTGAGGGGATTTCTAAGCTATCCCATATTAGTCACTGTCCCATAAAGGCATAACTTGGGTTTACAGACAAGGAGAAGATTTAGGAAGCTTCCTAAGATAGTTCATGATTAGCTTAAAAAAGATCTTTATAATAAAACTGGCAAAATCAAACCTGCGTTCACCTTTTGCTCACTCATCTGGATACCACTTTTTTTTTTTCTTGATCGTGTGCAGAGACCAGAGCATCTAAGAGCACCATATTGATTCCCTTTACACTATTTCTAGGTTTACAGTCTGCCCTAAGATGATAAGATGTGAGATATATGTTGTTGCACAGATACTGAGTACATTCCTTTTATTGCATTTGTTTTATTTTAAGTTTTTGGTGTGAGGTCATGGATGAGCACCCGTCTACATTCTCTCCTAGATGAGCAGTAGCTTGGGATACTTGCTAGATGGTACTGAAAGGGCCAGCAATGGCCTTGGGTGCTAATGCTGAGTCTCTGAAAGAATAGCCCAAGAGGCAGCATCTGGGGTAGAAACAAGTAAACAAAAATCAGGTAAAACCGTCCAGCTGGAGTCCTCTTTGGTGGCTCAGTGGTAAAGAATCTGCCTGTGAATGCAGGAGACAGGTTTGATCCCTGGTACAGGATAATCCGACATTACTCGGGGCAACTAAGCTCATGTGTCACAACTCCTGCCTCTGCTCTAGAGCCCAGGAACCACAACAACTGACGCCCTCCTGCCTACAGCCCATGCTCCGAAGCAAGAGAAACCACCACAATTAAAAGCCAGTGCATTGCAACTAGAGAGTAACCCCACAACTAGAGAAAACTCCATGAGGCAACGAAGACCCAGCACAGCCAAACAATAAATAAAAATTAAAAAAAAAAAAAAGCATGCAGCTAATATCTCAATCTGAAGGACATATGCAGAGAAAGAGAGTTCAATTAATGAGAGAGAAACCAGATGAATCAAGAGAGTTGGAAGTGGAAGGGAGACAGAGCCCCAGCTGGGAGAGTGACTATAAGCAGCTTTATATAGGCACCTTTTACCTCTAGGGATGGCAGAGTGTTAGTGTGAGGAGCAAAAACTGGAGCTAGCCAAAATTCAAAGACCAGAACAGTAGCTGTAAACAGGCTCCTGGCTGGCTGGAAGCCAGGAGCAGATTTTACTGGAACTGCAACAGCAGCTCAGGGCCAGGGAGCATATGGCAAGACCCCTGAGTCATCTGCGTTCTCTCTAAGCACTTCGAGAGAAGCAGTGGAATGCTCACCTTTGCTACTGAGTGATACCAATGACTTATCACCTGGAATTATAATAGATTGTATTTGCTTGGGATGAACTGCCTCATGATACTTTGTTGCCAGGGAGCTCACAAAGGAGAGTGATGCCAACCTTCAGGGCTACTCAGTAGATAGCCTTTCTCAGGTAAAGAGCACTTTTGGACAGATGGCTAGATGACAGAGTGCTGGGCTTCTCTGCCTCGGGGGATCAAACACTCAAAAAATAGTTAAAAAAACAGTTAAAAAAAGGAAGAAAACCGTCTCCACCAGGTATAAATGATGATGAAGAGGAAACTGGTATTCCTCGTTTTCTCAGTTCAGTTCAGTTGCTCAGTCGTGTACGACTCTGCGATCCCAGGGACTGCAGCACGCCAGGCCTCCCTGTCCATCATCAACTGTCAGAGCTTACTCGGACTCATATCCATCGAGTCAGTGATGTCACCCAACCATCTCATCCTCTGTCATGCCCTTTTCCTCCTACCTTCAATCTTTCCCAATATCAAGGTTGCTTTCAGTGAGTCAGTTCTTCCTATTAGGTGGCCAAAGTACTGGAGTTTCAGCTTCAGGTCAGTCCTTTCAATGAATATTCAGGACTGATTGCCTTCAGGATGGACTGGTTGGACCTCCTTGCTGTCCAAGGGACTCTTAAGAGTTTTCTCCAACATCACAATTTGAAAGCATCCATTCTTTGGCGCTCAGCTTTCTTTATAGTCCAAATCTCACATCTATACATGACTACTAGAAAAACCATAGCTTTGACTAGACAGACCTTTGTCAGCAAAGCAATGTCACTGCTTTTTAATATCCAGTCTAGGTTGGTCACAGATTTTCTTCCAAGGAGCTAGAGTCTTTTAATTTCATGGTTTCAGTCACCATCTGCAGTGATTTTGGAGCCCCCCAAAATAAAGTCTGTCACTGTTTCCACTGTTTCCCCATCTATTTGCAATGAAGTGATGGGCCTGGAGGCCATGATCTTAGTTTTCTGAATGTTAAGCTTTAAGCCAGCTTTTCCACTCTCCTCTTTCACTTTCATCAAGAGGGTCTTTAGTTCTTCTTCACTTTCTGCTATAAGGGTGGTGTCATCTGCATATCTGAGGTTATTGATATTTCTCCCGGGAATCTTGATTCCAGCTTATGCTTCATCCAGCCTGGCATTTCACATGATGTACTCTGCATATAAGTTAAATAAGCAGGGTGATAAAATATGGCCTTGATGTACTCCTTTCCCGATTTGGAAATAGTCTGTCGTTCCATGTCCAGTTCTAGCCATTGCTTCTTGAGCTGCATACAGATTTCTCAAGAGGCAGGTCAGGTGGTCTGGTATTCCCATTTCTTGAAGAATTTTACACAGTTTGTTATGATACATACAACCAAAGGCTTTAGCATAGTCAATAAAGCAGAAGTAGATGTTTTTCTGGAACGCTCTTGCTTTTTCAGTGATCCAACAGATGTTGGCAATTTGCTCTGGGGTTCCTATACCTTTTCTAAATCCAGCTTGAACACCTGCAAGTTTATAATTCACGTTCTGTTGAAGCCTGGCATGGAGAATTTTGAACATTACTTTGCTAAATAATGTTAAGTAATGTGTGAGATGAGTGCAATTGTGTGGTAGTTTGAACATTCTTTGGCATTGTTTTTCTTTGGGATTGGAATGCAAACTGACTTTTCTAGTCCTGTGGCCACTGCTGTTTGCCAGATTTGCTGGCATACTGAGTGCAGTGTTTTCACAGCATTATCTTTTAGGATTTGGAATAGCTCAACTGTAATTCCATCACCTCCACTGGCTTTGTTCATAGTGAGGCTTCCTAAGGCCCACTGACTTCACATTCCAGGATGTCTGGCTCTAGGTGAGTGATCACACCATCGTGGTTATCTGTGTCATGAAGATCTTTTTTGCATAGTTCTTCTGAGTATTCTTGCCACCTCTTCTTAGTATCTTCTGCTTCTGTTAGGTCCATACCATTTCTGTCCTTTATTTTGCCCATCTTTGCATGAAATGTTCCCTTGGTATCCCCATTTTCTTGAAGAGATCTCTAGTCTTTCCCATTTTATTGTTTTTCTCTATTTCTTTGCATTGATCACTGAGGAAGGCCTTCTTATCTCTCCTTGCTATTCTCTGGAACTCTGCATTCAAATGAATATACCTTTCCTTTTCTCCTTTGCCTTTTGCATCTCTTATTTTCTCAGCAATTTGTAAGGCCTACTCAGACAACCATTTTGCCTTTTTTCATTTCTTTTCTGGGGATGGTCTTGATCACTGCCTCCTATACAATGTCATGAACCTCTGTCCATAGTTCATCAGGCACTCTGTCTATCAGATCTAATCCTTTGAAGCCATTTGTCACTTCCCCTGTATATTCGTAAGGGATTTGATTTAGGTCATGCCTGAGTGATCTAGTGGTTTTCCCTAATTTCTTCAATTTAAGTCTGAATTTGGCAATAAAGAGTTCATGATATGAGCCACAGTCAGCTCCTAGTCTGGTTTTTGCTGACGGTATAGAGCTCCTCCATCTTTGGCTGCAAAGAATATAATCAATCTGATTTTGATATTGACCATCTGGTGATGTCTGTGTGTAGAGTCTTCTCTTGTGTTGTTGTAAAAGGGTGTTTGCTATGACTAGTGCATTCTTTTGGCAAAACTCTGTTAGCCTTTGCCCTGCTTCGTTTTGTGCTCCAAGGTCAAACTTTCCTGTTACTCCAGGTATGTCTCGATTTCTTGCTTTTGCATTCCAATCTCCTATGATGAAAATGACATCTTTTTTGGATGTTAGTTCTAGAAGGTCTTGTAGGTCTTCATAGAACCATTCAACTTTAGCTTCTTCAGCATTACTGGCTGGGGCATATCCTTGGATTACTGTGATATTGAATGGTTTGCCTTGGAAGTAAACACAGATCATTCTGCCATTTTTGAGATTGCATCCAAGCACTGCATTTCGGACTCTTTTGTTGACTATGATGGCTACTTCATTTCTTCTAAGGGATTTTTGCCCACAGTAGTAGATATAATGGTCATCTGAGTTAAATTCACCCTTTGTAGTCCATATTAGTTCGCTGATTCCTAAAATGTCGATGTTCACCCTTGCCATCTCCTGTTTGACCACTTCCAGTTTGCCTTGATTCATGGACCTAACATTCCAGGTTCTTATGCAACATTGCTCTTTATAGCATCTGACTTTACTTCCATCATGAGTCACATCCACAACTGAATGTTGATTTTGCTTTGGCTCTGTCTCTTCGTTCTTTCTGGAGTTATTTCTCCACTGATCTCCAGTAGCATAATGGTCACCTAGCAACCTGGGGAGTTCATCTTTCAGTGTCCTATCTTTTTGCCTTTTCATGCTCTTCATGGGGTTCTCGAGAATACTGAAAAGGTTTGCCATTTCCTTCTCCAGTGGACCACATTTTGTTAGAACTCTCTCCCATGACCCGTCTGTCTTGGGTGGCCCTACACCGCATGACTCATAGTTTCATGGAGTTAAACAGGCTGTGGTCCATGTGATCAGTTTGGTTTGTTTTCTGTGATTGTGGTTTTCAGTCTGTCTGCCCTCTGATGGATAAGGTTAAGAAGCTTATGGAAGCTTCCTGATGGGAAAGACTGACTGAGGGGGAAAGTGAGTCTTGCTCTGATGGGCAGGGCCATGCTCATTAAATCTTTAATCCAACTTTCTGTTGATGGCTGGGGCTGTGTTCCCTCCCTGTTGTTTGACCTGAAGCCAAACTATGGTGGAGGTAATGAAGGTAATGGGGATGACCTTCAAAAGGTCCCATGCACACACTGCTGCACTCAGTGCCCCCAACCCTGCAGCAGGCCACCGCTGACCCAGGCCTCCTCCAGAGACTCCCGGACACTCACAGGCAAGTCTGGGTCAGTCTCTTGTGGGGTTACTGCTCCTTTCTCTTGGGTCCTGATGCACACAAGGTTTTCTTTGTGCCCTCCAAGAGTCTGTTTCCGCAGTCCTATGTAAGTTCTGGTGGCTCTATAGTGGGGTAAATGGTGACCTCCTCCAAAAGGGCTTATGCTATATCCAGGTCTGCTGCACCTAGAGCTCCTGCCCCTGTAGCAGGCTACTGCTGGCCTGTACTTCTGCAGGAGACATTCAAACACAGTTCTGTCTCAGTCTCGGTGGGATCTCTGGGTCCTGGGGTGCACAAGATTTTTTTGAGCCCTCCAAGCATCTCTGGCGGGTATGGGGTTTGATTCTAAATGCAATTTTGCCCCTCCTACCATCTTTCTGGGACTTCTCCTTTGCCCTGGGATGTGGGTATCTCTTTTTGGTGGGATGCAACATTTTCCTGTCGACGGTCGTTCAGCCACGAGTTGTAATTTTGGATTTCTTGCAGGAGAAGATGAGCACACATCCTTCTACTCCACCATCTTGTAATTTTCTACCCCCCAATTTAAAAGCTGGCAAGATAGTTACATCTCTATACAACTATGATTATGCCAAGGAAACTGTGTAGTCATCTCATTTGTCCTCAAGTGTTTGAAAGACTTGAACTTTACTCTTTCCTCATTTTAATATCTCTAAGGGCCAAATTAGTACTGAGTGTACTAGTTTAAAATTTTCCTCTGAGACTGCCCCATCTCTTCTTGTACTTGTTGTTCCTCCTTTATTGAACGGTAGCAAGTGTGCTACCCAGTTTTAAGTCCATATTTAGCAAGATCTCCATGGTCCAGACAGAAGTGCCAAAACAGGAGATGGGGTCAGGTTTACTTGACTTTTTATAAGAGATTTAATTCTTCATTTCAAAAGCAGTCTGTCAAGTGTTTACGTTAAAAACAAACATATCCGCACAAACACTATTTGACTCAAATTAGAATAGGCTATGCTTTGAATTTAGATGTGATGAACTGTTTGGCTGAATGAAGATTTATTCAGTATTCAACAAACATTTATTGATTTCTCACTGTTGGCCCGGAATTGTGCTAAATAGTATAAGGTCTGCATTGATAAATGAGATAATCCTTGTCTTCTAATCACTCATAGTCTCTTAAGGGAGTCACCTAATGAAAGATTAATGGGATGTTATGATTAATATTTAGGTGTAAGTAAGTACAGGAGGCTTTGGAATAATTTGGGGGCTCCAGACAGGAACTATCAGGCTCCGATGATCACCAAAGACTTCTACAACTACAAATGTGGATTCTTATTTCTTTGAATATCTCAGATCCTCTGTACATGTTACAAGGTTTGGTGTCCCATTATCTTTGGGACATTTCAATGTCACCTTCCTACCGAGGTCATCCCTGAGCATCCTGTTTTAAATTATACGTTCTGTCTGTACATCCCCACTATTCCTTGCTTTTCGTCCATACTTTATTTCTTTTTCTCCAGCAACTTCCACCATCTGATATAATATATATTCATTTTAATTTGTTATTATTATTACTATTTATCTATCTCCCCTCTCCCCTTACTGGAAACTTGAGCTCAATTTTCATGCAGTTGTATTCTCAGCACTGAGAATTGTGGCTTTCAGATAGGAGGTGCTTAGTAGGTAGTTGTGGGCCAAAAGAAAAGTTTTATTATTTGTACAAAGTTAAGAATGCATCTAGCGGCTTGGGCATTTGATGCTTTACATAACCAAAAAATTTTGAATTGTGCTGAAGAAGACTCTTGAGAGTCCCTGAGACTGCAAGGAGATAAAACCAGTTAATCCTAAAGGGAATCCACCTGAGTGTTCACTGGAAGGACTGATGCTGAAGCTGAAGCTCCAATACTTGGGCCATCTGATGCGAAGAGCCTACTCATTGGATGACACTAATGCTGGCAAGATAAAAGGCAAAAGGTGAAGGGGTTGGCAGAGGATGAGATAGTTAGATATCATCACCAATTCAATGGATATGAATTTGAGCAACTCCTGGGAGATAGTGAAAGACAGAGGAGCCTGGCATGTTGCAGTCCATGGGGTCACAGAGAGTCAGACATGACTTAGCAGGTGAACAACAACAAAAGCCAAAAAATTTTAAGGAGAAAATTTTAGATAAAAGTGGAATAGAAAAAGGATCAGATTGCTTAATTTTATGGAGGGCCTATGACATGCTAGATATAGGACTGGATGATATGGCAAATACAGTGAAGCTCAAGAGAGATCTTTGCCTTCAAATAGCTTATAATTTAATTTATGGGGGAGATATGAAGCTATATACTGAAAGGCAACACACAGAAAAACAACATGATGTCTCAAACAGACAAAGGAAATAAAAAGAAAAACGCTAAAGAAATGTGCAAGCAATCTTCGCTGAGGGTAAGCTGGTTTGTCAGGAAAAGTTTCCTGGAAAATGTATGACTTGACTTTGGGTACAGGATTGAAGGAGAAAGAAAGGAAACCCATGGGGGCAAAGATGATGGTGGTAGAGAAATGTACATTACAGGGCATATCACTTATGGAGAAGACTGCAAAATCATGACATTGGGAGGTACACTATAACATGATATATATTTACATGATAACTTTAGAGAAATTATCTTGGGAAACAATAAACTTTCAGTAATAATACCTCTGCTCAAATCATTGTGAAATGCCCCTTTGGAAACAAACTTCAGAGACTGTGACTTGTGCCTCTGAACTTTCTCACTGGGGGCATCTTTCATTATTGGAAAACATGCATAATATTTGGGGAAAAGCCAAAGTTCATGGTCAAGTTGGGTGCTCTAGACTAAAGCTGGTCCTCTTCGCATCCCTCACCATTTATATGTGGAAAACTCCTAAAGCCCAAAGTAATAATATTAGGAGGTAGGGCTTTTGGGGAAGTGATTAAGTCATGAGGGTTTTTTTGGGATTAAGAGTGACATTAGTGCCCTTATCAAAGAGGCTTCAGAGAGCTCCCCCTCTTCTTCCACCACAGTGAAAAGTCCAAGAACCAGGAAGGAGATTCTTACTAAACATGTAGTCTGCTGGTGCCTTGGACTTGCCACACTTCAGAACTGTAAGCAATAAATGTTGTTTATAAACCACCCAGTCTCTGGTATTTTGTTATAATAAACAGCCTGAATGAACCAAGACACTGGGTTAACAGAATGAATGATAAAATCAGGCAATGCAGTTTGGGTCTCAACTGAAGTGTGATTTTAGAGTAACGGGCTAGATTTTCAGAGGTGTCTCATACACTGGAGCTGAAGGTAACTTCAAAATCGGGGTTTAGAAATATGTTGAAGAGAATTGTTTCTTTGGCATAAGTCTAAGCCGATTGCTTTGAAAGCCGTTGTCCACTCGGAGAAATGATTGCCTAAAAAAAAGTTAGTGTTACACTTTAATAAGTCAGTCTTCACAGTTGTGAATATGGAATTTTTTCTAATTTCTCTGAATTTTTTCACTAACCCTTTGCATATGGAAATATGTTCTCTGTTTCTCTATTTATTGGAATTGAACCAACTAGCTGTGAGGGTGAGAAATGATGTCTTTGATTCAAGAACAACACTAGAAAAAGAGATGAGCATTATTGGTGTGGTCAAAGGAAGTGCTTAATAGAAAACTTTGTGCTTAATAAAAAAACTCAGGCATGGCTACATCATGTGAACAAGAGATCTGGGGAAACACGGTGACCCATTCTACTTCTGTTCCTTTCTGTTCTGCCATATCCAGCCATCCTCTTCAAACAGGCTTTGGCCTTAGGCCTGAGTTCTGAAATACTCAGATGACAGGTGAGCTAAGGTCGTCATAATCTCTACCTCCCTGGGTAGATGTCATTTCCGTGTTCTTCAACATTAGAGTTTTTGGGGGGAGATGGATTGTAATGACCAAACCATTTCTATTTTACATACAAAAGGGAAGACCAATAATCAGACTTAACGTCTGGAATCCATTGACTCATTTACAAGAGCTTACAGAAGACTGTGACAGCACTAAGTGCTAACAGATATCATTAAAAAGACAGATTTGGTTATCATAGCTTTGATAGTCATTTAGCTCCATTCATCTATCCCAGTGTGGACCGTCAGAGAGGGGAGAGATGAGTGCAGATCATCAGCTGGCTAGAGTTTCACTTCCTGCTGACCAATAGATCCTAAGTACGAGGGATCACTTGGTAAGAACCAGCCTTGCTGAAAGTGACAAGGTCAAGTTTCAGGAATGGCAGTTCAATTGTCACCCTGGGTCTTAACATCCACAAGACTGATAGCCTGTAAGACATAATGGAAGCCCTCTGGTTATACCGTCCTAGAATTCATATGCCATGAAAGTAGAAACAGACCAGAAAAGATAATTCATTTTCCCAAATTCCCATTTAATTAACCTATAATGGGTCATTGTTGCTTAATATGGATTAGACTTAGCTCTAAGATTGGATTGTGTATTCCTTGGATAGAGTACAGAATATTTGCACTTATATTGCTTCCACTTGGGTTACCGAGCATTGGACTAATTGGAAACACACAGTTAAATATCTGTTGAGTTACCGTAGGGACTAATCATTTGTAATTATTATTGGGTTTCACAATATCTGTAGAAATATACAGAGCTCAAAAAT
The DNA here is from genome assembly GCA_006410615.1 of Neotragus moschatus. Classification (NCBI taxonomy): domain Eukaryota; kingdom Metazoa; phylum Chordata; class Mammalia; order Artiodactyla; family Bovidae; genus Neotragus; species Neotragus moschatus. Next base: position 898,683 of record SJYA01000262.1, read on the forward strand.
GAAGGGAATGAGGGAGGAGAAAAATGCACACAGCTAGAAAGTGACAAGAGACAAATTATTTTACAGCAAATCTTTCTACCTCTCTGTAGCTCTGCAAGCATATATATCCTTTAGCTGTGTGGTTTTAGCACTTTATATAATTGCTGTCAGATCTACAGTGCATTTTAAAGGCAACATCCTAACTGGTGTTTAAGCAGGAAGAGGCAGCCTGCAGTATTCGCAATGTAATGTAGAGAGAGCCGGAAACAGTGAGCAAGTTGGCACTTTGTAGATCATTATTGCCCTTGCTTAATAAAGTAATAGATGCTTGGACATCTCTTTGAAGTGGTTGCCAACTTCCTCACAGTGCTGTGAAACCTGATACTTCTGCCTTTAAACAGTGTGTGAAAGTGCAAACAGTAGTACTTGTGAATTCATTCAGCCACTTCCAAACTGAAGTCTAATCAGGAAGCCAGGATCCAAGATTGAGAGAAGGGGGAGGTGGCCTATGCAAGTTTCAGCCGCTGGATGCAGATCCCTCTGACTTTTAGTTATGCGGACTTGAACTTTACAGAGATAAATGCTGGTTTCCCCAAAGGATCTAAAGGAATTAAAAGAGGGAACTTTGATCTTCATAGCAGGTTTTTTTCATTTAATAAGCTCACAGCAGAGTTTAAGTCAAAGCCAACTCAACCCACTTTTAATAAAATGCTTATTGGGCGACCACATTTAATAGGTGCATTTTAGAAGGTGGAAATATGTCCAAATAACAAAGGGGTTGAGGGCTGTCAGGAGAATATTTTTCGGCTCGAACTGAGATGACTACTAAAAAAGGTTGGCTCCATCCTAAGGCTGAAATAATTTTCTGTTATCTGCCTTCCTGTCCTGAGCGAATGGTCCATGTACTAACATTCTTGAAAATGCCGAGTCATTTTTGTATGTATCCTCAATGCCACCCTGGAAACTGAGGAAGCTTTATTTCCAGAGCTGTATGCTGACCTACTCCAGTGTTCTTGCCTGGAGAATCCCAGGGACAGGGGAGCCTGGTGGGCTGCTGTCTATGGGNATACTTTATTTCTTTTTCTCCAGCAACTTCCACCATCTGATATAATATATATTCATTTTAATTTGTTATTATTATTACTATTTATCTATCTCCCCTCTCCCCTTACTGGAAACTTGAGCTCAATTTTCATGCAGTTGTATTCTCAGCACTGAGAATTGTGGCTTTCAGATAGGAGGTGCTTAGTAGGTAGTTGTGGGCCAAAAGAAAAGTTTTATTATTTGTACAAAGTTAAGAATGCATCTAGCGGCTTGGGCATTTGATGCTTTACATAACCAAAAAATTTTGAATTGTGCTGAAGAAGACTCTTGAGAGTCCCTGAGACTGCAAGGAGATAAAACCAGTTAATCCTAAAGGGAATCCACCTGAGTGTTCACTGGAAGGACTGATGCTGAAGCTGAAGCTCCAATACTTGGGCCATCTGATGCGAAGAGCCTACTCATTGGATGACACTAATGCTGGCAAGATAAAAGGCAAAAGGTGAAGGGGTTGGCAGAGGATGAGATAGTTAGATATCATCACCAATTCAATGGATATGAATTTGAGCAACTCCTGGGAGATAGTGAAAGACAGAGGAGCCTGGCATGTTGCAGTCCATGGGGTCACAGAGAGTCAGACATGACTTAGCAGGTGAACAACAACAAAAGCCAAAAAATTTTAAGGAGAAAATTTTAGATAAAAGTGGAATAGAAAAAGGATCAGATTGCTTAATTTTATGGAGGGCCTATGACATGCTAGATATAGGACTGGATGATATGGCAAATACAGTGAAGCTCAAGAGAGATCTTTGCCTTCAAATAGCTTATAATTTAATTTATGGGGGAGATATGAAGCTATATACTGAAAGGCAACACACAGAAAAACAACATGATGTCTCAAACAGACAAAGGAAATAAAAAGAAAAACGCTAAAGAAATGTGCAAGCAATCTTCGCTGAGGGTAAGCTGGTTTGTCAGGAAAAGTTTCCTGGAAAATGTATGACTTGACTTTGGGTACAGGATTGAAGGAGAAAGAAAGGAAACCCATGGGGGCAAAGATGATGGTGGTAGAGAAATGTACATTACAGGGCATATCACTTATGGAGAAGACTGCAAAATCATGACATTGGGAGGTACACTATAACATGATATATATTTACATGATAACTTTAGAGAAATTATCTTGGGAAACAATAAACTTTCAGTAATAATACCTCTGCTCAAATCATTGTGAAATGCCCCTTTGGAAACAAACTTCAGAGACTGTGACTTGTGCCTCTGAACTTTCTCACTGGGGGCATCTTTCATTATTGGAAAACATGCATAATATTTGGGGAAAAGCCAAAGTTCATGGTCAAGTTGGGTGCTCTAGACTAAAGCTGGTCCTCTTCGCATCCCTCACCATTTATATGTGGAAAACTCCTAAAGCCCAAAGTAATAATATTAGGAGGTAGGGCTTTTGGGGAAGTGATTAAGTCATGAGGGTTTTTTTGGGATTAAGAGTGACATTAGTGCCCTTATCAAAGAGGCTTCAGAGAGCTCCCCCTCTTCTTCCACCACAGTGAAAAGTCCAAGAACCAGGAAGGAGATTCTTACTAAACATGTAGTCTGCTGGTGCCTTGGACTTGCCACACTTCAGAACTGTAAGCAATAAATGTTGTTTATAAACCACCCAGTCTCTGGTATTTTGTTATAATAAACAGCCTGAATGAACCAAGACACTGGGTTAACAGAATGAATGATAAAATCAGGCAATGCAGTTTGGGTCTCAACTGAAGTGTGATTTTAGAGTAACGGGCTAGATTTTCAGAGGTGTCTCATACACTGGAGCTGAAGGTAACTTCAAAATCGGGGTTTAGAAATATGTTGAAGAGAATTGTTTCTTTGGCATAAGTCTAAGCCGATTGCTTTGAAAGCCGTTGTCCACTCGGAGAAATGATTGCCTAAAAAAAAGTTAGTGTTACACTTTAATAAGTCAGTCTTCACAGTTGTGAATATGGAATTTTTTCTAATTTCTCTGAATTTTTTCACTAACCCTTTGCATATGGAAATATGTTCTCTGTTTCTCTATTTATTGGAATTGAACCAACTAGCTGTGAGGGTGAGAAATGATGTCTTTGATTCAAGAACAACACTAGAAAAAGAGATGAGCATTATTGGTGTGGTCAAAGGAAGTGCTTAATAGAAAACTTTGTGCTTAATAAAAAAACTCAGGCATGGCTACATCATGTGAACAAGAGATCTGGGGAAACACGGTGACCCATTCTACTTCTGTTCCTTTCTGTTCTGCCATATCCAGCCATCCTCTTCAAACAGGCTTTGGCCTTAGGCCTGAGTTCTGAAATACTCAGATGACAGGTGAGCTAAGGTCGTCATAATCTCTACCTCCCTGGGTAGATGTCATTTCCGTGTTCTTCAACATTAGAGTTTTTGGGGGGAGATGGATTGTAATGACCAAACCATTTCTATTTTACATACAAAAGGGAAGACCAATAATCAGACTTAACGTCTGGAATCCATTGACTCATTTACAAGAGCTTACAGAAGACTGTGACAGCACTAAGTGCTAACAGATATCATTAAAAAGACAGATTTGGTTATCATAGCTTTGATAGTCATTTAGCTCCATTCATCTATCCCAGTGTGGACCGTCAGAGAGGGGAGAGATGAGTGCAGATCATCAGCTGGCTAGAGTTTCACTTCCTGCTGACCAATAGATCCTAAGTACGAGGGATCACTTGGTAAGAACCAGCCTTGCTGAAAGTGACAAGGTCAAGTTTCAGGAATGGCAGTTCAATTGTCACCCTGGGTCTTAACATCCACAAGACTGATAGCCTGTAAGACATAATGGAAGCCCTCTGGTTATACCGTCCTAGAATTCATATGCCATGAAAGTAGAAACAGACCAGAAAAGATAATTCATTTTCCCAAATTCCCATTTAATTAACCTATAATGGGTCATTGTTGCTTAATATGGATTAGACTTAGCTCTAAGATTGGATTGTGTATTCCTTGGATAGAGTACAGAATATTTGCACTTATATTGCTTCCACTTGGGTTACCGAGCATTGGACTAATTGGAAACACACAGTTAAATATCTGTTGAGTTACCGTAGGGACTAATCATTTGTAATTATTATTGGGTTTCACAATATCTGTAGAAATATACAGAGCTCAAAAATGAAGGGAATGAGGGAGGAGAAAAATGCACACAGCTAGAAAGTGACAAGAGACAAATTATTTTACAGCAAATCTTTCTACCTCTCTGTAGCTCTGCAAGCATATATATCCTTTAGCTGTGTGGTTTTAGCACTTTATATAATTGCTGTCAGATCTACAGTGCATTTTAAAGGCAACATCCTAACTGGTGTTTAAGCAGGAAGAGGCAGCCTGCAGTATTCGCAATGTAATGTAGAGAGAGCCGGAAACAGTGAGCAAGTTGGCACTTTGTAGATCATTATTGCCCTTGCTTAATAAAGTAATAGATGCTTGGACATCTCTTTGAAGTGGTTGCCAACTTCCTCACAGTGCTGTGAAACCTGATACTTCTGCCTTTAAACAGTGTGTGAAAGTGCAAACAGTAGTACTTGTGAATTCATTCAGCCACTTCCAAACTGAAGTCTAATCAGGAAGCCAGGATCCAAGATTGAGAGAAGGGGGAGGTGGCCTATGCAAGTTTCAGCCGCTGGATGCAGATCCCTCTGACTTTTAGTTATGCGGACTTGAACTTTACAGAGATAAATGCTGGTTTCCCCAAAGGATCTAAAGGAATTAAAAGAGGGAACTTTGATCTTCATAGCAGGTTTTTTTCATTTAATAAGCTCACAGCAGAGTTTAAGTCAAAGCCAACTCAACCCACTTTTAATAAAATGCTTATTGGGCGACCACATTTAATAGGTGCATTTTAGAAGGTGGAAATATGTCCAAATAACAAAGGGGTTGAGGGCTGTCAGGAGAATATTTTTCGGCTCGAACTGAGATGACTACTAAAAAAGGTTGGCTCCATCCTAAGGCTGAAATAATTTTCTGTTATCTGCCTTCCTGTCCTGAGCGAATGGTCCATGTACTAACATTCTTGAAAATGCCGAGTCATTTTTGTATGTATCCTCAATGCCACCCTGGAAACTGAGGAAGCTTTATTTCCAGAGCTGTATGCTGACCTACTCCAGTGTTCTTGCCTGGAGAATCCCAGGGACAGGGGAGCCTGGTGGGCTGCTGTCTATGGGATCGCACAGAGTCGGACGCGACTGAAGTGACTTAGCAGCAGCAGCATTCTGACCTTGGGTATGTACTCACAATCTCTGTTGCATTTGGAGAACATGATAACTGGGTTGTTGTCCTTGCTCGGTTTGCTTGGTAACAGAGTGGTTTAGAACAAAGGTTGACTCCTTGGCAGCTCACGGCCCACTAAATTGTGTAAGAGAGTCAGAGGTCTGAATTTGCCACTTTGGCTATTGCTGCGGGCACAAGCCGCTATGTCAGAAGAGAAGAGCGATGATGCTCCTGTGCTACCCTCTGGCAAGTGGCAATAGATTGTGTGGTTTAGAGAAGAACTGATTTGAACAATTCTCAAATAGAGAAGTCTTGATTTGAACACTGGTCCAGAGCAGCGCTGAAGGGGCTTCCCTGGTGGCTCAGTGTTAAACAATCTGCCGGCAATACAAGGAAAGTGGATTTGATCCCTGGGTGGGGAAGATGCCCTGGCAAAGGAAATGGCAACCCACTCCAGTATTTTTGCCTAGAGAATTCCATGGACAAAGGAGCCTGGTGGGTGACAGTCCAGAGAGTCACAAAGAGTGAGACATGACTGACTGGCTGAGCACAGCACACATCAGAGCAGTAAAAATCCACTCCTAAAATGCACGCATCCAAAAATGCAGATATCCATGTTTTTTCATGAAAAATCCATATTCTGTTGAAGCATTGTTCAACAAACACTTTCCCCAATGAACAAAATGGCTTATATATCTGCACTGTCCAGTATGGTGGCCACAAACCACATGTGGCTACGGAGACAGAGACACTGAACTTTCATTTTACTTATTTTCAATTCATTTTAATTTAAACAGTCACATGTGTCTAATAGATTTTATACTGCACAGCACAGTTCTAGAGGGACCACAGCAGGAATGCTAGTCCCTGCTTCACGTGCTACTTAGAATTGATGGAGGTGGTGTCTGCTGTGGGTGTTTAACATTTGGGAGATTCTATTTAGTCTTCCCAGGAAGCTGCGCTGCTGATCATAAAAGCAAAACACATTCCTGCAATATGATAAGTCCCTCATTAAAAATCAGAATAAAAAAAATGAAATGAAGAAACAATGAAACAAACTTGAAGCTACAGGTATTCCTGGAGCAGGACTGATGATTATTTCTTGGCTAAACATTCTTTACGATGAGAAGTGGTAATGTCTCAGCAAGTGGATCTCTCTCCTACTGTCGTTCATTCCTTGATACTGGGTTCCTGCACTTTTATCTGTGTTGGAGAGCTAACTCCTCTCCAAGATATCTTAGAAAAACAAAACAAAGCAATAAAACAGAGAAAGGAAGATGTGCTAGGTGTGGGAAAAATGCTTAACAGCACAGGTTTCAACTTGCTGCCAAGTCATGTCATACGTAGCCGTAACTCACTTATTCGGAGTCTGCATGGTCCTCTCTATGGAAGTGCTTTTATAATTTGCTTATTTCCGAGGCTAAACTCTAGCAGTCTATTTTGCTCATTATGGAGGGGATAATGGTATATTTGCAGTAAAGACAGTAGAAAATATCTCTGGAATACTCATTGTTAATGGAAGACTGGATCAAAACTCAGCAATGTTAATTATTTGCTGTATGTGTGCTCAGTTGCTGAGTTGTGTCTGACTCTTTGCAGCCCCATGGACTGTAGCCTACCAGGCTCCTCTGTCCATAGGACTTTTCAGGCAAGAATACTGGAGTGGGTTTCTACTTCCTTCTCCACAGGATCTTCCCAATCCAGGGATAGAACCTGATCTCCTGCATTTCCTGTATTGGCAGGCAGATTCTCTAGCCACTGAACCACCTGGAAAGCCCTAATTACTTGATACTACTCTCCAAAAATATAGTTGAAGTTTGAAAAANGTTTCTACTTCCTTCTCCACAGGATCTTCCCAATCCAGGGATAGAACCTGATCTCCTGCATTTCCTGTATTGGCAGGCAGATTCTCTAGCCACTGAACCACCTGGAAAGCCCTAATTACTTGATACTACTCTCCAAAAATATAGTTGAAGTTTGAAAAAATTGAATAAGAACCAACATATTTTCGATTTGTTCTGAAGTGTTGACTGCTCAAAGAAAAGCAGATTAAACTTAGAAGGGGAAGAGACTTCTGGGGACATTCTAAAGAAGTTATTTGGTATTTTGAACTTATTTTTAAGGTTGCTTGCACTTACTAACACTAGTCCTATATTTCACTTCAAATACTTTATTTCAGAGTTGATGGTTTCCTTTTTCTTGTCTGTGGCTCTATCAGTAATGTTGTTATTAGGATCAGTAAGAGCCTTGTTTTGATTTCTGAGTTGGGCAAAAAGCAGGAAAGAAAGGAAAAATCGAGAGGGGGGTGGGGGTGAGGGAAGAGACTAATGCATAATAGAAAGAAATTAAGAGAAAAGGAAGATGTCAAGGTTTTGGATGATGATGAGGTGAAATTTACAGACTTGTGAGTAACATGGGTGCCCACTTACAGAGCCTTTCCTTCCAGCACTGGGAACTGAACTAGAATAGTTCCATTAATTATTTTGCGTCATTATCATGAAGTAGGTTTTCCCTCCCATGCTGCAGATGGGGAAATCAAAGTTTAGAGGTGAAACAACTCACTCAAGGCACTCCCTCACCTGTTTCCAGGTAAAAGGAAATGAGCCTGGATTTCAATGCAAGCCTGCAGAATGCTAGGCCGCTGCCCTCATGTTACAATATACCCTCGACTGCAGTGAGCAGTGAAAGCCTGAGGGCGTGGGTGGTCATGATGTGCGTGACCCCTTAGAGAAGGATGAAGGAGGTGCTACAGACAGTGTTGGGTGGGTTCCGGGTGCTCATCACTGGGCCCCCAAGAGAAATTAGGAAATGAGTTATGAGCTGGTGAGGAGTGAGAAGGGATGATCACGGGGTGACCGGCTGGTGGCAGGTATCAGAAGTTTCACAAGCCAGGAGTTCCAAACCCAGATTGCCTCTCCTTGCATCTCTGCAAGTAGAAACTTATCACCACCAAGGGTGTAGCTGAAATACTGCAAACGGATGGTTGGATCCATTGCTGGAAACATGTCGGATGCTTTGTGGGTTGGCAATGCCCACCTCTCCAGGGAATTCTTTTCAAAGAAGGTTCTCTCTGATCTCAAAGGGTTAACTGTGCCAAAGGATGTATTCAGTCAAGCAGTAAGTCTTTTTGGAATATCTGCTACATTGGGTCAGTTCTTTTGCATGCCATAAATATTGGATGAACACTTGCTATGTCTTAGATAATCTTCAGTGCCACAAAGTGTGAACAACTCCACGTACTGGAGAATACTTTCTAAATGTTGCCTGCTTGTTGGGTGCTCAGTTGTGTCTGACTCTTTGCAACTCCAGGGCCTGTAGCCCACCAGGCTTCTCTGTCCATGGGATATTTCAGGCAAGAATACTGGAGGGGGTTGCCATTTAAAAGGTTAAATGTACTCAGTCTCTTATTTTAATACAGGCTCCTCTCAACCCTCTATACCACAACACTGCGGGGCACTAAAATGCTACTTAAAGAAAAGAGTGTCCTTTCCTTGCAGGGTATTTATAACTTCCTCTCAATTTAGAGTTTGACATGGTTGAGGAGAAAACTAAATATAACTAGTGTTTGTATTTTCCCTTATAGGCCTATGGGGCATTGAAAAGGAAGGTTGAGAACACAAGCTTTGTCAAAAAGACTCCTAGTGTTAATCAGCAGCTGTATGTATCTCAGGGAAACAGTTTGTAACTAAAAATAGAGCCTCTCTAACTATAGCAACTCAGAGCATTTAATACCCAGATTCTACTGGGGCAGAAATAAATCCCCAAAGAGTGCTTGATTAAGGAGGGGTGGAGTGGCAGGGCCCAAGGGGTGGGAAGGACTGTGTCCCCCAAATCCAGGGGTGTGATAATCTGCATGAGTTTCAATCAAATATGCTTACTGTATTCACAGGAGATTTACCCAGTCTCCAAGACTATTAGAAATCAGTTTGTAACAATGAACCTAGAAGGAAAAACAGTGCACACAAGCTATTTTTAGCACACTAAGCCAATTTTTTTTTTTTTTTAAAAAGGACCAGGAGAGTAAGTATGCAGTAAGGAAATATAAACACTAAAAGGAAAAGGTAATATAAACTTGCTGGTATGTGGCCATGGTTTACTATAGATGTGAGATTTACACGTACATTGAAGACATTTGTTTTAGAATGGCCATCTTTGTATTTTATGTGTTACATTCAGATATCTAGAAAGCTGCTTTTTAAATGAATTGGAACTTTGAAGATTTTTTTGGTTGTTGTTAACTAGTGCTGTGGACTGAATTCTCCTCCCCACCTCATCCCTGCCAAGGTCATATGTTGAAGCTTTAACTTCAAAGTAGCAGCATTTGGGGCTTCTGAGGTGGCTCAGTGGTAAAGAATCCACCTGCCAATGCAGGAAACTCAGATTAATCCTTGGATCAGGAAGATCCCCTGGAGGAGGAAATGGTACCCCAGTCTAGTGTTCTTGCTGGAGAATCCCATGGACAGAGAAACCTGGTGGGCTACAATCCGTGGGGTCACACAAAGTTGGACATGACTGAAAGCACTGCTGGACCTTCAGACCCAATTTAGATGAGGTCATGAGGGAAGAGGCTGCATGATGGAGTCAGAGACAGCAGAGTCCTCATTCCCCCTTCTCCTCTTTCTCTATGCCCCCAACTCCTCCCTCCTCTCTACCTTGTGAGGACATAAGAAGTCAGCTACTGCAAGCCAGGAAGAGGTCCCTAATGAAGAACTCAATCAGATGGCGCCCTGATCTTGGACCTCCTGACTTCTGGAACTGTGTCTCCAGAAATAAATGCCTGCTGTTTAAGCCACCCAGTCTGCTGTATTTTGTTATAGCAGCCAAGCAGACTCACACCATCAACACTGCCACTGTTGTGTTGAAAAGATAAATTGCATGGAAATTGTTCAACAGTCAAGGAACAACCAATTAAACATCTTTCTTCCCCCTCTCCATTTTTCCCTTCTTCCTAGAGGACTGAAATCCTTGGAAATGTCAGCAGGTAAGGACATCTTCTAATACATGTTCTGATCCTCATTGGTCTTGATTAAAATGTTTAAGGTATTTCCACAATGTGTAGAGTTTAGTTTGTAATTAAAAGGCAAGACCTGAGGAGCTGAGAATTTCTGTGTCTGTGGAAGTTTACGATTAAAAACTAATCCTAAAGTGTTTCAACTATTTACGGTCACACCTTTGGAGATAGTAATTGTTATGATCTTGGCAATGGAGTATTACCTAGTTCCATATATACAGGTAAATAAGTTAAGGAACTTTTCCCCACATTGAAGGACTTTGAGCCTGGTAATACGTATTTATGATATATTCGATGAATATCCTCCTTGCAACAACAGCAATCAGATTAACTTGAGAAACAAAAACACAACAAAAATAAGAAAAGAATAGAATCATTCTTCTAAGCCCTTCATGCACATTATCTCATTTTTCTTTGTATTTTGGGGTCAAAATTATAGTGGCAGCTGTAATAGCACCCTGTTCTGATAAGGGTAACTCAGTCAGAAAAGTTTAAGTTAAGGGATCATTTATTCCTCAGAAACTTTAAAATAATAGCTTTCCATTTCAAGAGGACTTAGACCAACCATTCTTAAATTCTGTTGATGCACTTTTTTTTTTTTTTAGAGTGATGAAGGGCCCAGAGCTGAGGAAGAAATTCCATTGCTATTCTCAGATGTATATACCCAAACATGGATAAAAACAAGGAAACATTTATAGCACTGTGTATTGTTGAAGTCCTCTTGGTTAAAAATGGAATAAAACAAAACAAAACAAAAACATTGTGGGCAGCCTCTTTTCCTTGATGCAGACCTATTGGGTAGGACTGGGTGATTTTTCTTGGTCTCTTTCCCAGGTTGTTTTAATGCACTGTGAATGATATTAAATGGAATCATGTGAAAGTGCTGCTTTTGTGGGTCAAAAATGGTCTAATATTGGCAATTTCTTCTGGTCATATTTTGAATGGATATTTCTGGGTTTGTGTTATGCATTATGCAGGTTGATTACAAAACTGATCAACAACAGTACTCAGGCATTTGGAACTTTCTTCTCTGCCCCTTCATTACTCACCTGCTATGATGAGCTGACACTTCTATATGCTGCATTCTGCCTGGATGTACTCAGATTTCACTGAAACATCAGAACAGGAGGAGAGTGGAATGAGGAATTATAGACAGTAAGTTTTTTATGGTCACAAGAATTAAAAGCCTGAGGCATAGATAAAATAGGCCTTAGGCTATGTTTTATTCCCAGTGCTGACATGTACAGCTCTCTCTCCCACTAAAGAAAGGGTGAGTGTTAAATAAAATTGCCATTGTTAAGGAATGACTTGGAATTGGTTCTTTTTAAGTCAGTTATTTTCCAATATTAGCAGTAAATTCTTTTCAATACATCTTATACCTAAAACCCATGATGTCCGACCCCATGGATGAGAACCTCTGGTGTGGCCAAACAGTCCATGGGAACAAAGGGGGTTAAACTCTTAAAGCCTTGAGCCTGGGCCCCTGGGAGCCTGTGTAATGGACCTGCCAGGGACGATCAAGAATTCCATGTCTGGGAAACCTCTTTCAGTTTGGACCCAATCTGTAAATTAAAATCAGTTATTTTAATTAATCAGGTCCCATTTGTTTATTTTTGCTTTTATTTCCAATATTCTGGGAGGTGGGTCATAGAGAATCCTGCTGTGATTTATGTCAGAGAGTGTTTTGCCTATGTTCTCCTTTAGGAGTTTTATAGTTTCTGGTTTTACGTTTAGATCTTTAATCCATTTTGAGTTTATTTTTGNGGATGACAGAGGATGAGATGGCTGGATGGCACCACTGACTCGATGGGCGTGAGTCTGAGTGAACTCCGGAAGTTGGTGATGGACAGGGAGGCTGTGATTCATGGGGTCACAAGGAGTCGGACACAACTGAGCGACTGAACTGAACTGAACTGAACGGAAGAAAAGCAAAAATATTCATCCTTTGTATCACTGACAACTACAATGCCAAATTAAAATGTAAAAATTGCATAATGGTAAAATTCACTGGAACTTCAGTTTTACCAAATAAGAATGAGAAGGTGATGTAAGGCAGAAATATACATTTGTGAAACAGACATTGTCATACAGCACACTAATAATTGTACACTCTTAAATCAACTCTGCGGTCAAAGAAGATCCCAAATGTAATTCAGGGGTTAGAAATTGTTTCCAACTAAGTAACAATGCTCCCTCCATCTTCATTTTGTACCTACAAAAGATTATATAGTATTTCCTCTGCAGGTTAGCCACATTCATTTAGCACTCTATAATTCCCCTCCCCTACACTTATACGCTTCCCACCCCATCCAAGACAAACCAAGAAAAGAATAAATTCCCTTAGGTGAAAAAAATAAAATAAAATTTAAGCTTAAGTTTGATTGTTTCTTTTAAAGTGCTGAACTACAGCCATTTTGCTTAATTTCTTTTCAAATCATTTGTATTTGAGTATGGCTAACACATGATACTTACAATATAAAAAGACTTAAAATACCAGATTTTAATAATCCTTAGGTGGCTGTATGCAAAGCATATGTTCTATTATGCTTTCCAGATGCTAGCTGTAAGCACAATTAATTAAAGACAGTGCTTACATATCATTTTAGGACATTTCAGTACATAGTTAAAACTGCATTAGAGAAAAGGGAGAATGAACAAAAGCCAGGACTACTTAACTGCAAAGAGAATTGCCAAGAAAGATTAAGTTCACATATATTATGCCAACAATAGGCAGAACAAGAAAGCAACTGTAACCAAACTTAGAAGTGCTTGCTTAGTGCACTCTGACAACACTAAGAATGATACAATACCAACTTTGTTCACAGCTTTACACTCTTCATGCCTTTGGCAAGATTTCAATCCAGTTATTAGTTAGTTCCAGAAATCTTCAGACAATCAAAAATGCCAACACTTTTGGAATACAACCACCTGATAAAGCTCAGATTGAGTAATTTCTATCCAATTTGCTAGAGAAGACACTTTTCACATTTTAAACCATGCTATTTGTTTTCCGTTTCTATACTCTTTCAGTATACAGTATGCTCATCGGTCTCCTTTAATGAGAATTGCCTTGTCTTTTGTGTGCTCTGCAAATCATCTCTAATATTTATTTCCACTCAATGAGCTCTGACTGCCCACTAGGTACTAGGGGGACAAGGAGAAAGTAACTAGAGGTACAGGCTTCCTTCAGAGACTCTCAAAATGTCATCATCAAATTCAGTTCCAACACCAACACCCCTGGTTATATGACCTAAGCAAAGTTTACCTCAAATCCACTGTACTGAGTTTACCTTAGTTGTCACAGTCCCTATTATACTCAATACCCAGTAGTGTTTTCTCAAGGCAGAGAACACAAATACTTTGTTAATGCATAAACACAGACGAATACTTCCTTCAGATCAACCAAGTGACACAGATGAATCACTCACTGGATAGTGTTAGCTCCTTACAGACAAAACTCAGGTCATCAGAAATGGAAAATAAAATATGCAGAATGACTCACTAATCACCTTTTTGCTGACTTTCACACTTGGGTTTCCCTAGGAATATGTTACACTTTCTAAACGCAGTAGAAGGAGACACCCATTTATTTTACTTTAAATGCGACTTACAGATATTTCAACTTGTTTTTCTCAGTCAATTTCAATGTGCCTGATGTATAAAAATGGAGCAAAATTGAACACAGACCTCAGACTGTCTGATTAATGTCAATTTTGTAACACTGTTAGTATTTATAGTTTTTGACCTACAAAATGATAGTTTCATGTAGTTCCACCTATAAAACTCTGCCTTATAACTTAAACATACAGTTTCATAAACTCAGTCACCTGAAAATTTTTATATTTAGTTCAATAGGCTTTGAATATTTGTGCAATTGATTGATATTTCATTTTAAAAAACAGCAAGAGACAGATGGAAAGTATATGAAAACTAAGAAGGTTATACTCTTCTCTGAAGTAAAAGTAAACCCATATGATTCATTCAAGAAAGCATCATCTTCTAAAATACAAGCTGATACTTGCATTAAAAAACAAAAAGAATCCCCCCACCACCCTGCAGTGGTATAGGGATGGCAGGCAGGAGGGAATAAAATTAACTATTGTGTGCTGAACTGTCCCCTCTTAGGGATTAAATTTTGACTAAGTCCATAGCTTCATCCCCTCTTAACTCAATTACCACTGAAAAGGGACTACACAAAAACACACACAAAAAAAATAGTCACTTGAAGTTAGTGACTTCAGTCACTTCAAGCCTCAGCACCACACGGCCGCACAAGTGAACTCCCCTTTTAAGTTCATAAGGCATCATCCTCTAGCTGGGTATCCAAATACACCTGACTAAAAGGCCCACCTGGACATACCTGTAGTTTGAGGACAAACAGATAAATAAAAGATTCATCAATCAGAAGAACAAGAAAAACTGTCCAGAAGAGATGAGGTCAGAAATGCACTTGTTTTTCTGGCAAGACCATACAAATATTATTGATCAGCTTCCCTAACTGCTTAGGTTTTGCTTGGAGGTGGTAGTGGCTGTTCACAAGTACTGTTGAGAGGACTTCTGGGTTCAGCACCTTGGCCTTTAACAAAAGCAGAAGCAAGTCATTCCATTAGTGTGCACACCTGAAGGTGTTTTCCACCCTGTGACGTACATGTATCACTTTAGTCCTGTCCCACTCTTTGTGACCCTGTGGACTGTAGCCTGCCAGGATCTCTGTCCATGGGACTTTCCAAGCAAGAATACTGGAATGGGTTGCCATGTCCTCCAGGAGATCTTTCCGACCCAGGAATAAAATTCATGTCTCTTACATCACTTGCATTGGCAGGAGAGTTCTTTACCACTAGCGTCTCCTGGGAAGCCCCTTCCATTCTTTAAAGTGCTTTGCAAAAATTGATGATCTATGTTATATAGTTCTCTGATTATAAATTTATTCCAGATTTCTATTGCAATACTGCTGACATTTGGTAGGACGATCAGTAGTTTGCAAGCGTGCAGTTGTCCCACAGGGCTGCAAAGAGTCAGACACGACTGAGCAACTGAACTGAACTGACTGAGTTGTCCCTTGCTGCTGCTGCTGCTAAGTCGCTTCAGTCATGTTCGACTCTGTGCAACCCCGTAGACAGCAGCTCACCAGGCTCCACCGTCCCTGGGATTCTCCAGGCAAGAACACTGGAGTGGGTTGCCATTACCTTCTCCAATGCATGAAAGTGAAAAGTGAAAGTGAAGTTGCTTGGTCATGTCCAACTCTTCACAACCTCGTGGACTGCAGCCTACCAGGCTCCTCCACCCATGGGGTTTTCCAGGCAAGAGTACTGGAGTAGGTTGCCATTGCCTTTTCCGGAGTTGTCCCTTAGGGTTAGAAAAAAGAACCCTGAGGCTAGACCAAATCCTTTCAGCTAACCCATTAACACTCATCACTTTCAGGCTTTCTCTAGTTCATTTGTTTATTTTTCTTGTTTATTGTCTCTCTTCCTCTCCTAAAAGGTAAATTCCCTGTGGCCCTGGTCTGTCTCATTCATTGACGGCTCTTTATCTCAAGTGGCCAAATAATATCAGACACTTAAGTAAGTAAATCGTGCCCAACTCTTTGCGACCCCATGGACCGCAGCCTACCAGGCTCCTCTGTCCATGAGATTTTCCAGGCAAGAATACAGGAGTGAGTTGCCATTTCCTTCTCCAGGGGATCTTCCCAACCCAGGGATTGAACCTTGGTCTCCTGCACTGCAGGCAGATACTTAGGAGAGAATAAATATTGCTGAATTAACTGAGTAACGAAAAGTATAGTACTAACACAAGTAATACCATCTATGCACATGAAAACACTGAGTGATTTCCTGTTTGTACTTATTATTTTTCCCTTCCTAATACTGTTTCCACAAATTTTACAATTTTTTCAGACATTTGTCCCAATTTCAAGCTGGATTATGGGTAACAGAAAAACATTTATAAACCACTTTGAATTTCTACCATAAAGCATTTGACCCCATGGACTATACAGGACATGGAATTCTCCAGGCCAGAATACTGAAGTGAGTAGCCTTTCCCTTCTCCAGGGGATCTTTCTAACCCAGGGATCAAACCCAGGTCTCCCGCATTGCAGGCGGATTCTTTACCAGCTGAGCCACAAGGGAAGCCCAAAGAATACTGGAGTGGGTAGCATATCCCTTCTCCAGGGGATCTTCTCGACCCAGGAATCAAATTGGAATCTCCTGCATTGCAGGCGGGTTTTTTACCACCTGAGACACAAGGGAAGCCCAAGAATACTGGAGTGGATAGCCCATCCCTTCTCCAGCAGATCTTCCCGACTTGGGAATCGAACTGGGATCTCCTGCATTGCAGGCAGATTCTTTACCAACTGAGCTATGAAGGAAGCTCATATGTAAAAGCAAGAGGACCTATATCATTGACAGAATATGCTTTTTTGTTCATTCATGTATAAATCAAAATTTACTGGGTCTCCACAGGGTGATACACACTTTAACATAAATTATCTAATCCTTATTAGATCCTGGGCTTTCCTGATAGCTCAGCTGATAAAAAATCCTCCTGCCATGCAGGAGACCAGGTTCAATTCCTGGCTTGGGAAGATCCCCTGGAGAAGGTATAGGCTACCCACTCCAGTATTCCTGGGCTTCACCGATGGCTCTATGGTAAAGAATCTGCCTGCAATATGGGAGATCTGGGTTCAATCCCTGGGTTGTAAAGATGCCCTGGAGGAGGGCATGGTAACTCATTCCAGTATTCTTGCCTGCAGAATTCCCATGGACATAGGAGTCTGGTTGGCTACAGTCCATGGGGTCACAAAGAGTTGGACAGGACTGAGCGACTAAGAACGTTAAATCCTGTAGTAGAGAGTATTCTTCTATCTTTAGAGATTAGAAGCAGGACATACTGATTGAGCTAGGATTTGAACTTACTCTAACTTAGTGTTTTGTCAAAACTTTGTTTTCTTGTTTCTACTTTTCCATCCCAACCGACGTTTTAATGCTGTGTTATTTTTCCGTCTGCAGAGGGAACATTATCCATGGCAACGGGAAAGACTCAATCATAGAGCGATCTACTTGTTCACTTTCATGGCATCCAGGGCTTTACCTCATTTATCTTGGGACAGCTCTGCTCATCCCGGAAGAAGGTGCACCCACCATGCTGGCTTTGCATCCTCAACAGATGCTTGGCTTCTCCTTGATTAGCTCGAGGAAGAAAAGGGCCACACTCTCCAGAACCACATCTTTACAGTGAAAATAGATGCCCAGAGAGAGGTAGGTGCAGGAGGCCTGCAGATGCTGGCTGATCAGGCGTACACCTCAGTGGAATAATTCTGACAAATCTGGGGGCTCATGGTTGGTTGGCAAAAAGAGCTAACCATGAACAACGTTGTTGCTTGGTCCCTAAAGCAGGTAATGGTCAAGGTGATATGGAATTTGTGGCCAGAGAGGCTATTGGAGGGCAGAGGGAGGGTGGAAGAAGGGAAGATGCCATCTGTTCCAACCAAACACTGTTGAGGCAAGAGCCAGATCCACAGAGCAGGACCACCGGACGTGCCGCCTCCATTTTCCTTTAACAGATTTTAAAACATGTCACCAAGCTAGTCCATCTTAAGTGAGAAATCAATTTTTGAACTCCCTTTTCTGGAAATAAAAACAGTTTAGATTTTATAAATAAAATCTTCCCAGGAGTAGAGCAAGATTTAGCACATTTCATATACATCTATTGAAAAGGGAAATTAAGGAGAAAAAGATTATTTGTTTTCATAAAGATTTTCGTGATTTCAACCTTCCTTCTATATTCTGTGAGTTATCATAGGTTATGGTTTCAAATCTACCATTATCTAAGTCAAAATGAACAGCTTTGTTGAGATCTATTTCATGTATTCTGGAACTCACTCATGTAAAATGTACAATTCAATCATTTGAATAGAGTCACACTATTACACACCCACCACCACATCACTTTTAGGATATCTTCATCACCTCCAAGAGTCTCATACATATTAGCAGTCACTCTCCATTTTCCTTCAAGTCCCTCAGCCCTAGGCAATCACTAATCTAATTTATATCTCTATCAGACCTTTTTAACGGAACTATTTCAAAAGTTAAATCAATGAATGGATTTAAATTACACAACTAAAGTGTATACAAGCTTTATAAGTAAGATTTTAATCATTTATTGAATACTCAGAAATGAAAGTATCAAAGATGTTTAAGAAATAAATGTGATCAACACATATATATGTATCATATTCCGTAGTGCTGAGACTATAAAAGAGAGTGACATGCTGTCTATTCACAATTAATTTGAGGAAATAGGACATGGATAATGAGGGAGCACAGGTAAAGTATCAGACAAGAAGATCAGGTCATGAATTCTACGGGCATCAGAGGAGGAAGGTATTTTTGGTGACTGAGAAAGGCAAGGAAGAAAAACTCACCAGGCCATATAGCATGGGCAGAAATGAGATTAACAAAGAGAACTGGAACAGGAATTTTAATTTTCAGCTACAGGTGAAGCCTATGGCTTTCTTTATAATGCAAAAATTCCAAATGAAGTCACCCCAAACACACTGAGTTATCATTTTCAAATATATTTTAATGAGTTTTAAATGGATCCACTCTTCATGCATTCTGAGCAATGCATTCTTTAAAGTAAAAGATATGTGAACATCTTGTTAAGAATCAGGTTGTTATTTCTGAGATCGAGAAAAGTAAATATGGAAAAACTGCAGAAAGAAACAAAAAGACAATTCTAATATTGCAAAGAGAGAGCTGGGTTCTTTAGGAATACTAATTGTGTTAAGATTGTGAGATTTACACTTGTTAAACTTCATTCTAATCTGTCTTTGCTAGATTAGTGTCTTCAAGGGGGTCCACTAAACACTCTCTCTTTCCTGCTTGGATTCTGAATCAACTGGACAGTTAGGTAGGGAATAAGGGATAAAAACCATAATATGACCTTTATTAATGAGAGCTGGGTTGGAAGATAAAGTGTATATGTGCAGGCAATGGTGATACTGAGCTCTAGAAATAAAACCCCCAGATGGGCAGAAAGAGCCTGTGCTCCCCAAAAGGGCATTTTCATCCCATTGTGTCTCAGAAGGCTTTAATATTTTGAGTAACTGGGAAATGAAAACCAAGACTGACTTCTCTGATATGAAGAAGCTAAGTCCTGCTCTTTGCCTACAGTTCACTCAATAGGAATAGAGTGAAGCTGAGTGAAGCCTGCCCAGTTCTTTCTTCTACTGTAACAGGTATTTTGATCTTTCTGCCCAGGGGCAGTGATTCCAGTGTCAAACTTGAGCACCCATAAGAATCACTTGTTAAAACACAGATTGTTGGTTTCCACGCACAGCATTGGGCTTTCCAGGTGTCTGCTAGTGGTAAAGAATCTGCCTGCCAATGCAGGAGGTCTAAGAGACACGGATTCCATCCCTGGGTGGGGAAGATCCCCTGGAGGAGGGCTTGGCAGCCCACTCTAGTATTCTTGCCTGGAGAATCCCATGGACAGAGGAGCCTAATGGGCTAAGATCCATGGGGTTACAAAGAGTTGGACACGACTGAAGCGATTCAGTACAGGCACACTTGCACAGCATTATTGACTTGCATTTCTGATGACTGCCCAGGTGATGCTGATGCTGCTGGTTGGTGGGGGAGGGGAGGAGGCTGCACTACACTCTGAGACCCACTGGCACAGAAAGTGGTAAACAGCATCCCATTCCATCAGAGTCAGGCACAGGGGCTGGCACGCTGGTTGTATTGAATATTGTTGATTGAATATCAATATGTTGCTTGATTCCATGCCAACTAACATGAAAATGACTTTTGAAAAAATTTTTATAAGTTGAATTTCCACTCATTTTTAAAACTAAACTTCATATTGTCTTGAAGTTCTTAATTCTGATTCACCATTTTCCAGGGAGGACTGGATGTGAATTAGGAAAGACTTGAAGCTATGATGCTGCAAACATGCCTATTTTTGTACAATTTCCTTCTGAAAGTACCAGAAATTCTCCCCCAAAGGGCATTTCCATCCCACTGTGTCTCAGGGGGATTTAGTAGTTTGAGTAACTGGGAAATTAAAACCAAGAGTTTGACTTTTCTGATATGACTGTAAACATGAGAAGGCTTACTTATCTTTTCTTATCAGGCAATTCCTTCTATTAATATGTAGGCTCACTCACACTATAGATAAATCTTTCACTTAACGTTTCTAAATTACATTCAGATTTTTCAACAGTTCAGAGAAAACACTCATTCTCTGTCTTGCAAGGAATTTGAGCAAAAAATTAATTTTAGATCATATTAAATTAAAAGCGATCTAGCTAACAATACTGCACATATTTCAGATCCTAAATGAAAGAAACCAGAACTTTTACAGGAGAAAATGGTTATAACTGCAACATAAATCCAGAACCCAGAAATTATACCATAACTGCATAGGATGTTATAGAATAATAGAAGCTCATTTGAAGGAATTCTTAAAAGAACTTTGTGTAGAGTCGGAATAAATTGAATTCTATGAGCCACTCCTTGACTGCCCCCTACTGGCTAAATTTCAGCATGCTGATCAGAGTATACTATTTAGTCTTCAGATTTTACAGAAAACATTTGCCCTGAGTTTTGTACAAGTTTTCAGATTTTATAGAAGGCTTGTGTGATCTGGATTTCCTATATTTCTATAGAACCAAAAGAGATTTACTTAAATAACATTTAATCCTTGATAATACATATCTTGACATTTCATTTGTACTAGTCAATTTGTCTAAGGGGTTTTCAATAATGATAACGATAAGGAGGGGTTCAATAATGATAATGATAGCAGGTCAAGGAGCAGGTCAAGAAGCAACAGTTAGAACTGGACATGGAACAACAGACTGGATCCAAATAGGAAAAGGAGTATATCAAAGCTGTATATTGTCACCCTGCTTATTTAACTTGTATGCAGAGTACATCATGCAAAACGCCAGGCTGGATGACGCACAAGCTGGAATCAAGATTGCCAGGAGAAATATCAATAACCTCAGATATGAAGATGACACCACCCTTATGGCAGAAAGTGAAGAACTAAAGAGCCTCTCGATGAAAGTGAAAGAGGAGAGTGAAAAGGTTGGCTTAAAACTCAACATTCAGAAAACTAAGATTATGGCATCTGGTCCCATCACTTCATGGCAAGTAGATGAGGAAACAGTGGAAACAGTGAGAGATTTTATTTTGGGGGGGCTCCAAAATCACTGCAGATGGTGACTGTAGCCATGAAATTAAGAGACACTTGCTCCTTGGAAGAAAAGCTATGACAAACCTAAACAGCATATTAAAAAGCAGAGACATTACTTTGCCAACAAAGGTTTTTCTAGTCAAAGCTATGGTTTTTCCAGTGGTCATGTATGGATATGAGAGCTGGACTATAAAGAAAACTGAGTGCCGAAGAATTGATGCTTTTGACCTGTGGTGTTGGAGGAGACTCTTGAGAGTCCCTGGGACTGCAAGGAGGTCCAACCAGTCCATCCTAAAGGCAATCAGATATATCATAGCAGATGCAGGTCTGCACTGCTCCCAGAACCTGCAACCTTCCTGCCCTCTAGTCTGGGAGAATCACTACTCTCAGCACTTCCCAGTCACCTCTCTCCTGCCCTTTCTGGGTCACCCATCATAATCTCCTTAATGAGTTCAGGTTATCATTTCAGCCAGGGTAAAGGATTATCTCCCAATAACTTCTGCTGGAAGGCTTCCCAAAGGACCTCCCTGGAGTCAGATGTGGAGGCAGGAGAAACAATGTAGCAAATAAATAGGACCCTTTCCATCCTTTCTGATTCTTCCACAGAAGTTAAGTTTAAAGAAGTAGTATTGTAACATCAGTAAATTATTCTGAAAAATTAGGGAGAAAGGAATAAAATGAGAAAGATTTAAGATTTAGAATAAAATTTGGATAAAGGGCATCATTTCTTTGGGTCTTTGTAATTCATTGTTTAGCTTATTTATTTATTTCTGCTGCCATCTGCTGGTGCACAGGGATTCATAGTGCAGGGAACCAGTGGGAGAAAACTTACCCTTTAATTCGTTACAGCCTGAGCAGATTGGTGAAGTTCAAGGATATACCTCTTTAGGGAATCATAATCATAAGAGGTTAACAATGGAATGCTAGCAATGCTTTAAATATGAATCAAATTTTAGTATATTGGGGTAGAGGTCTATAGAAAGAGGAAAGAGATGAGGAAGTGGATATATAGAATGCCAGGGGTCAGTAGGCTGGCGTGAGAGTGGTGCTAACAGCTGGGAGATTTCATAAACGTTGTGGAGGAAGTGCTTCATAGGGTCTTCTGAACTCCTGTAGTTACTCTTGCAGTTACAGAAGATAAAGTAATCCTAGGATATATTTTTGAACCACAAAATACATGTTCCACTGAAGGCTCGTTTATCTCCTGCCCATTTTACTGCTTACCATCTAGAGTTGATGAAATTTTATCTTTTTAAAGAAAGCTGGACAACAGCAGGTGGTATAAAATCTCTCATATACCACCAGGACAATTTAATGTATTCTGTGGTCTGAAAATTAAATTCCATGCTACATGTGATAATCTGAATATGTAAGGCTGCCTTGATGTCAGTCAGTGTTTAGATTCAAAATACTAGAAGGTTTTCATACAAAATCAAAAGAAAGAAACAAGGGATTCTGCAGAGAAGCATGTTGTATATGTCCTTGACCATTTACGAGTCAAAACTCAGACTATAAAAAGATTTCTTACGATCCTGGATTCAGCAAGGGCTAAAATATTTGCTGATAGAATGGTATTATGGGAGGCCAACTGCCCATAAGCATCATCAGTGGTGTTTTTGAGAGATTTCAATTCCACAAAAGGAAGCAGCTGCTACTGCTGTTGTGTAACAGGTTAGGCAACTGTCTCCACATCACAAATAGAGAGGTTTCTGAGAGCATGATGGAGCTGTGCATGTAGCGCTGATGATAAACTCATTCAACATTGCTACTGGAGTGAGTTAAATAGGGTATTTAGAGACTATAGCCAATGAACTCTGGATTAGTCAATGTTTTTACTCACAAATGACTCCCAACTTGGACTAACTTAAAATAGGAGTTTTTTGGTTAACAGAATTCAGCTGAAGTTTATATAGATAAATCACAGGAAAATCAGGGATCAGGCTGGACTTGCTGCTGGTAAGGCACATCAATCGTGTCCAACTCTGTAAGACCCCATAGACAGCAGCCCACCAGGCTCCCCCATCCCTGGGATTCTCCAGGCAAGAACACTGGAGTGGGCTGCCATTTCCTTCTCCAATGCATGAAAGTGAAAAGTGAAAGTGCAGTCGCTCAGTCGTGTCTGACCCTCAGCGACCCTGTGGACTGCAGCCTTCCAGGCTCCTCTGTCCATGGGATTTTCCAGGCAAGAGTACTGGAGTGGGGTGCCATTGCCTTCTCTGGCTGGGACTTAGGAACAGCTAAAATAAGGGTCTTCCCAAGGTGCTTTCTGGTTTCTCTAGGGTTCACTGGTAAAGAATCCACCTGCAATGCAGGAGATGCAGGTTTGATCCCTGGGTGGGGAAGATCCTTTGGAAAAGAAAATGCAAATCCACTCCAGTATTCTTGCCTGGGAAATCCCATGGACAGAGGAGCCTGGCAGGCTATAGGCCATGGGGTCACAAAGAGCTGGACATGATGAGCAGCTAAGCAACAACAAGAACAGGGTGCTTTCAGCATTCATCAGCTGCGCTTCCCGGTTCATAACAGCTTCATCTCTAGTGTGGAAGATCTTTCCTCACAAAAGGCACATGTTCTCTAACAGCTTCCTAGATTCCCTGACCACCATGCCTGCCACTTAAAACTCAGGAAAGACTATTGCCTGGCTTGAATCAGGAGCCCATTGATGAATGCACCAGCTGAGGCCACAGGTAACATGGAGTAACGGTTAAATCCTGATTGCGCAGATGTGTTTCTCATAGGCACTCCGGAATCTTGGATAATCTACTCAACTTCTCTGTGTATCAGTTTTCTCATCTGTCAAGTGGGGATATAATAATACCTCATTTAGAAGTTTATAGTGAGAATTAAAAGGGACCCTACTGTGGGAATTTTAAAAAGCAATAAAGAGTTGAAAACTATGTCTGACACAAAATAAGCACCATTTAAGTGATTGTTTTCCCTCTAAAACAACAATTCTCACTCTTCATCATACATTAGAATCATTAGGAAACTTTAAAAAATTCTTGACAACTTGGTCTCAGCCCCAGATAATTGATTTGGGAGTATGGCCCAGCATCATGATTTTTAACATCAGAAAATTCTGTGTGCATCCAGGATCAAGTACTTCTGCAGTAGGTTATAAGCTCCATAGATGGATAAACTTTCTATCCACTCTCAGCTCTTCAGTGCTTACAACCATACCTGGCACACGAAAGACGCTCAAAAGTATTTGTTGAATAAAATAATGAAGCAACTATAGAAACTGATATAGTTGTATATCAGTTCTATATAGTTGTATATAGTTCTATACAGTTGAATCAAGGCCAGTGTGTGTGTGTGCATGTGTACATGCGTGCACACATGCAAGTGTGTGTGCTCATGCATACACTCACACACACACACACACACACACACACACACACTACAGTTAGAAAGACTGCTAGGCCTGCTAAAGGTTTCAATTTTCTGTACAACACAACTGCAGATCTAAATGCTATTCAAAATACGCAGGCAAGTATCACTTTGCTCATGTTTTCAAAATAGGCACAAATGTGTACATACATGCTATATAGCAGGGGTCCTCAACCCCTGGGATCTAATGCCTGATGATCTGAGCTGGAGCTGATGTAATAGCAATAGAAATAAAGTGTTCAGTAAATGTAATGTGCTTGAATCATCCCTAAACCATCCCTTGTCCGGTCTGTGGAAAAATTTTCTTCCACAAAGCCAGTCCTTGGTGCCAAAAAGGTTGGGGACCACCGCACAGCATGTCTTCTGTTTTAAATCTTTCAGTGACTTGCAATTGCATTTTTAAAAAGTTACAGGCAATTCTCATTAGTTATCACGGATAGGTTCTACAGAGTCACCAGGAGCAGTGAGTTAGTGAATATGGAACCATTCCTCCTAGGCAATAAACAGGGTTGGTTCCTACAAGCCTGTAGTCACATTTTCATAAACTGGCCACTACATTAACTTTGTTGTATGTGGGATTCTGTTTAAATTTTTTTCTTTCATATGTATGCATGTGTATATATACATATATATTCATTGACATTAAATTCACAATGAACAGCACTATAACCGTAACTGAACAAAGCTCACTTAGCATTATCTGACACATGTATTTTCTCTGCAACTCATGTCATAACTTTCTTACCCATAGGAATACTAGATAGCACTTTAGCACTATTCTTGGAACCATTTTAAGCAGTGAAATCACCTACAGAAAAGCACAAAAACGTGAAAAAATGTCCTGTGAGAAGAATCACAGTCTGAGAGCTGAAGCAAGAAGACAGGGCGTTTGGTTCAGCCTCAACGTACACATCAAGTAACCCAAGTTTTTTGTGCCCCCCACCCCATACATGTCCCATTATGACTGAAAAATTACTGTGTGTATAAAAATTGATTTGAGGGTGACAGGTTTCAGTTAGGAGGCAAATTCACAAATACAGAACCCATAAATAATGAGGCTTAACTGCATTCAACATGATAAAGTCTAAAATCCTTAACCTGGAGTTCACATCTCTCCATGGGCTGACTCTGTTTTGTTTTTCTAGCTTTAATTCCAGTTCTCCCCAGTGTTCCTCTCCTTGCTCTCCACCCACCTGTCAGGCTGAAATACCATTGCCCCCTACCCTGCATGGCCAGCCCTGCATTCTTCACTCCCCTGTTTCTACTGACTTTAGTCAAGATTTACCAGAAGCATGAATGTTCTCAGAAACTGCAGGGGGCAGAAAAGAAAGATTATTCTCAATACACACATATATGTTGGGATATTATCAATCCCAAACCTTTTTTATATTAATTAACTGCATTAAAAGCACCTTACTCTGATGAATTCAATGACAAACCAAACTGAAGGAGTCTGTGTGGGTAGAGACAGTAGAGAGAGTATTATCACATGACAAAGTAACTAGAGAGCATCAAGTGCTGTGACCAGGCCAAATTTGATACAAATAAACGTACCATGGGTTTGAAAGTTCATGATCAAATATTTCTCCATGTCCCATGAGATAAGGTTGTGGTTGAAAATAACAATTTTGAGTTATTCCTTTTCTCTGTGAAATAAACTGTGGGCCAGAGTTACATAGAAGTTGCATGATAAAATTCAATTCTAAGGATTGATTTTAAAAAGCAAAACGTGCAGAGAAGTCTGCCTTAAATGACAACATTATTGTTCTGATGACTTCGTTATGCTTCACATAACTTGGCTGTACACATTTGAGATAAATATTACCTATATGAGGTATATATATGTGTGTGTATAAGTATATATATATGTGTGTACATATAAAGGTATTTATTTTTTATATGTTTTAAGACTAGTTATAATTCCCATTTGTGTGAATCATTTTACAAGTTGAAGAAAACCAAAAGTTAGGATGAAGGACCTGTATTCCAGATGTGTGTGTCTTTACAGATTCAGGATGAAATACAAGCAGTGAGTCTGGCTTTTACTTTCTTCAATAAGCTATTTGGACATAGCATGTGTGCTTTACTCATTAAATCCTTATTGTCCTTAGCTTCTATTTTGGAATCTGCTGCCAGGAAATGGATTTCTAATTACCTTTGTAACCAATAAAGAAAAGTTTAGAAAACCAGATGTTAAGCTAGGAGCTAGTTTCAGCACAAAGAGCATATATTTAAAGGTGAATTTTTCAAGTTTTCCACCTAGTCAACATTGAAATGAAGTCATCCAAATTTGTCTTCAACAAGAGCGCACTTTATGTGCTTTGGTTGGTGAGGAGAGCAGTCAGTCCTACACTGAGATGACATAGCAGTTTTCCTGTATACCAAAGGTCCTTGACTGTCCCCAAATAAATATTTCATAGTCTGCCTTTATCCTATATTCTTCTTAATTTAGTTCCTAAAATCAGGAAACAAAATAGGGATAATGCCATGAGAGCATGTCTACCAACATCCTCTTGTGGCATCTAAGTCAATTCATTCTCCTAGTCTAGATCTTAAGGACAGTCTTAAGATCAAAGATTCATACATGGTGGGAGCTTGATTTGACTCCTTTTTAGCAGGACTGAACAGAAGAGATAACAAAACAGGAATCAAGGGTAGAGGCCAGGGTGCATCTCGGCTCTTGTTCCTGATGTAGATTTGGGGTTACTCAATCTCATGGTATTTGAAGAATACATTCATAAATTCTCATTACACTACCAGTCAAGTACTTTGCTGCAGTCGTTGACTTCATTATCCAATGGAGCAGTCTAAAAGCGATGAACTCTTCACTGGCAAAAGAGTTCACTGAGAGGAAAGATCAGGAGCTATATCCCAACCAGTGTCCAACCAACTGCCGTCTGTTGACATTTCATCTCTGCATTCAGATGTACTTTGACTATCCTAAGTGGTTAAAAGAGAGCAAACAGGAGACCCAGAATTATATGCCATGCTGTGTACAAGTCCTGGAATGAGTTCAATGCTTATAAAATAAAGAATAAACCAAGAAATAGAAATTTTAAAATATTAGAAAATACAGACATGACTCCTGAGTCATAAAACCAAAAATTAGTTTCTTGAAAAATAGAAAATATATAATGGATGGACAAGTATAACTAAGAAAAAAAGAGAAAGAGAAGAATTCACCACAGAAAACATTAGGAATAAGAAAGAAGTCATAATTATACATATAAATGGAAAAATTTAGGAATCATAGTGCAGTCATCCATAAATCCTTCTTGAGTAATTTCTTTATGCTGAGACCTAGTCTATACACTAGGGACAGAGGAGAAAATATGACTGAGCCCCTTGCTCTTGATCCTGCAGTCAAGATAGAGGAGTCAGACAAACTCAGAGAAACAGCAAATTGATGCTAGCCAGTGATGAGTACATGCAGATGATAAAACAAACGAATATGGGTGCTTTAGTCAGAGTGGGCAGTGAAGGTCTTTCTAAAGAGGTGACATTTGAATTTAAACCTGAATAATAGTAATAGTCACACAGACACCAGCCTGTCAAAAGAGCCTTCTGAGAAAAAGAGAGAGTAGTGTCTAGTATCTGGATGACTTCCCCAGGGAGGGCTTCACATTCTAGGACTGCAGCCACCGTGGTCCTGACAAGTTCAAGAAAAGACGTGGAAGGAAGATGAATCATCCTGCGTTTACACTTAAAATGTCAGATGATAAATTTAACATATCCAGAAAACAAATTATTGTTCACATTTTCCTGCATACTCTGGATGAAGCTGTATATGCCATCATCAAGAAAGCAAAGTGATGACCTTTGGGTGACTCCCTGGAAGCCACTGTCCACAGGAGAATGCAACCTCATGAGTAATGACACAACCAGCATTAAGCACATGGCATCAGGGAACTGCAAAGGCAAACTGGTCAATATTGTGTCCACACAAACACGTTCCAAAGAGCTGTGGCATTGTGACTAATGACAGTCTTGCTGCCCTTCTCTCATAGTGGGAGACATGAAATTATTTGGAAACACCACATTTGAGAAGAAAGAACACAAAAAAGATGATTCCTAGACCTTAAGAGAAAGAGGTGAGGTGTGGACACTATGAAGAATCTTCCCTTGCCCTGATTGGAAAATAAATAAATATATAAGTATGTCCTCTCTATCCATTATTTAATCTTCATTGATGAATCACTCTACTTTACATGGGTCCTTATATGAATGTTGTAGTATTTTTTTTTAACTAAATTGTTGAATAGAGGCCCTACAAAAATATTTTTGTTTGCTCAGGATCCTGCACACTGTAGGGGCAGCCCTTAATCTGATTTTTTTTCTTTTAAAAACAAATGAAGAGGGTCTCCACCTTTCTCTTTCACCTAAGGAAATATCATTTGTCCTGTACCTCCAACCCAGAGTGGCTTCCCTTGTGGCTCAGCTGGTAAAGAATCCACCTGCAATGCGGGAGACCTGGCTTCAATCTCTGGGTTGGGAAGATCCCCTGGAGAAGGGAAAGGCTACCCAGTCCAGTATTCTGGCCTGGAGAATTCCATGGGCTGTATAGTCAGGGAGGTCACCAAGAGTCGGAAACAACTGAGTGACTTTCACTTTCACTTTCCTCCCCAGCTTAGCAGCACCAGAGTGGTAGCGCACCAAGAGAAAAGGAGAGTGGAAAAAGGAAGGTAACAGCCCTGGCTCTGTGGACCTAACCTGAGACAGTGACTGAAAAGTTATGGAATTTAACTTGGATGGATTTAAAAGAGGTTGCTACCTTGAAGAAGAAAATTCAAGCAATTACTTGAAAATTAAATCATATAATTATACCTCTATTCTAGCATCTGCAGCCTCAGTGGGGATTCCTTGAAACTGCAGGTTTCTTTCTTTTTCATTCCACACACTAAATACCTAATTATATGAATAGCCAACATCAATTTGGATGACTTACCCAGATTAAATATAGAGTTTGTTTTGGACCTCTAAAGATAATTTACTTTTATTCCCCACAAAAATATTTTAAATAAACCAGATGTGTAGTTAGATGGACCCATGAGAGCTAAAACACCTGTTGGGCAGACTAAAACTCTAAAGTACAACTGAAATCTTAAGGTAATTATGAAATACACAATTAGGGTAATCCTTACTATGATTTATCTTGGTATTTCTCATTATACTCAGTATAATTAAGGAAATGCTGGAGACTATTGGGCTTGATGGCTTATAAACATGAATATTTAAAAACGTTTGATACCAATATTCCTCATAACTTATGACATCATTCTTTTAACATGTAAATTGCTGATGATTCAGAATAAAATGTCCATTACAGCAGACCTAAGTATTTCAGATCTGGAAATATTTCTTCCATTCCATTGTGTCTACAAGTACACTTCCAATAAATGGTTCAGAAAAGCCACTAAAGCAAAAGTAGTTTTTTTCCCTAGGAAAGTATCAAAATTTTGACTGTGAAATGCATACCACCATACCTAAGATGTGATGATTTTATTATTCAAATCTAGGGTTGAGGCGCATACATGCTAAGTCACATGCTAAGTCACTTCAGTCATGTCAGACTCTTTGTGACCCCATGGACTGTAGCCCACCAGGCTCCTCTGTCAATGGGATTCTCCAGGCAAGAATACTGAAGTGGGTAGCCATTCCCTTCTCCAAGGGATCTTCCCAACCCAGGGATTGAACTCATCTCCTACATCTCCTGCATTGGTGGCAGGATTTTTCACCACTAGTGCCACCTGGGAAGCATGTCTAACTAAAAGCAGTCTGAAAGTGAAAGTGAAAGTCACTCAGTCCTGTATGAATCTTTGCAACCCCATGGACTGTACAGTTCATGGAATTCTCCAGGCCAGAATACTGGAGTGGGTGGCCTTTCCCTTCTCCAGGGGATCTTCCCAACCCAGGGATCAAACCTAGGTCTCCTGCATTGCAGCTGGATTCTTTACCAGCTGAACCACCAGGGAAGCCCAAGAATACTGGAGTGGGTAGCCTATCCCTTCTCCAGGGGATCTTCCTGATCCAGGAATCTAACTGGGGTCTCCTGCATTGCAGACAGATTCTTTACGAACTGAGGTATGAGAGAAGTCTAAAAGCAGACTATACATACTAAATACCTGTACTTATATCTGTCTGTCTATATTAAATATTTAGCTACTCTTATTTATCATAATGCACTATAACCTCTCTACATTGTCTAAAAAATCTGTAAGATCTCTGATGCCTAACTCAACTCCGCTTTCTATCTATCAGTGTATGCAAGGAAATGAGCTGATTCATCCCTTGTTTGATTTGACGCAATTAACTTGAGCCCAGCCCTGTGCAGGTGTGGTGGATAAGACAGCATCATAGCTATTTCCTTCTAAGAGAGAAATATGGGACAAGCAAGTATTTACAAAAGGCCCTGTAAGCCTAGCAGCTAGAATACATACTTAGAACTCCCACTGCCAGGGTCAAGTCCCAGCATTCTACAAACAACAAACTTTGTAAGAAAAAATGTGTAATGACAGAAGCTTCTAGAATTGTTGTAGGGGTGAAGTAAACTACAGTTACAGAAGAGCCTGCTACATGGTAAGATTCAGTATATGTTGGCTGTTGTTATGAACAGGCGTGATCCCTACCATGAGAGAAGAAATATAGGTGCAATGTAACTCTATCATCAACTGACATGAAGTATGAAAAGACAAATTCAACTTTAAAAAATTCTATAGTCAAAGCTGAGTGTGTCTCCACTACTTTTGCTCTTCTAAACCACTGGTCATATCTCATTCATTTAGTAAGTACTCACTGACATTCCACCAAGTGACCAGCCTGTGCTAGACCAGGGGTGCAGGGTGAGAACAGGTGCTGCATTCATAGCTTGTGGTCTATCTTGGAGAATAACTAGAGGTGACTCATTGCCCGGCAGACTCAGCAGGCACTTGATCATAAGTGGTAAATCTGAGGAGAACTCAGAAACTTCAAGAATTATACAGAGTGAAGTAAGCCAGAAAGAAAAACACCAATACAGTATACTAATGCATATATATGGAATCTAGAAAGATGGTAACGATAACCCTGTATGCAAGACAGCAAAAGAGACACAGATGGATAGAACAGACTTTTGGACTCTGTTGGAGAGGGAGAGGGTGGGATGATTTGGGAGAATGGCATTGAAACAAGCATAATATCTTGTAAGAAACGAATCGCCAGTCTAGGTTCGAGGCAGGATACAGGATGCTTGGGGCTGGTGCACTGGGATGACCCAGAGAGATGGTATGGGGAGGAAGGTGGGAGGGGGGTTCAGGATTGGGAACTCATGTACACCCATGGTGGATTCATGTTGATGTATGGCAAAACCAATACAGTATTTTAAAGTAAAATAAAGTAAAATAAAATTTAAAAAAAAGAATAAATGTAACTTTTTTTTTGCAGGATGTGTGAATCTCCCTAAATGCACATGTCACTTAGAACTGGTCAGATTGCTTACCTTGAAATTCAGCCTCTCATCTTATTTCTGCCACTTTCTTGCCACTTAAGAGCTCATATTTAATTTTTATAAGACTTTAAACCTTGAAAGCTAGGTACCATAGAAAAACAATTTAGAATTCGTAATTCTTGTGCAAAATGTGCTTACTTGCTTACCATCTTACAGAGCTAATGACATTTTATGGTGGCCAAGTTCTGACTTCTTGTTCGGTAAAGATTGGTAGATATGCAGATGACACCACCCTTATGGCAGNCAGTCCAGGTTCAATGCAGGATACAGGATTCTTGGGGCTGGTGCACTGGGATGACCCAGAGGGATGGTATGGGGGGGTAGGTAAGAGGGGAGTTCAGGATCAGGAACATGTGTATGTACACCCGTGGTGGATTCATGTTGATCTATGGCAAAAGCAATACAATATTGTAAAGTAATTAACCTCCAATTAAAATAAATAAATTTAAATTAAAAAGAAATCAGTTACTTTAAAAACCCTCCCAAATGCTGCAGTCCCTTGGAGGAGGCTGGACAGAGCCTCAGGGAGTAAGATCCCTCAAGATGCAGAAAGAGACAGAGCTGGAGTGGCCACGACCAAGCCTAGCCATGGAGCCCTGTCAAACAAGTGCTGTATTTCAGAGGGCAGCGAATGCAACAATTCCAATTGGGCTCTGCTCGATAAAGACTGAACACCTGAAATTGCCACTTAAGGCAACTGCAGACTGAAGATCTGTGCAGCTGATAGAAAATGCCTTGCTACAGAGAATCATTCCCAGAACTCCTGGAAATGGGTCTTCAGGTGACAGAATTGGAACCAGGGCAACAGCAAAGGATGCACACAGGCCTGGCCCGGGACAGGTCCCTTAGCCTTTCTTGGCTAAGAATTTTCACTTAGCGAAGCAAGGCTTGGAAGTGAACATCAGAACTTTATAGAACAGTATCTGTTGTTTGTTTTCGGGTGTGGTGGTGCTAGCTGTGGTTCTGCTGGTGTGTGTGCACACATTCTTACACTAATTAGTTAGTCACCTCTCTCCAGTTTTTTTATTTCATAGTGTGGGTTTCATCACTCTCAATGGACTCTTTATAAAGTCTTGAGTAGAAGTCTGTTCGGATTTTTTACAGACATATTTGTACCAGGTAGAATCAACGAAATTCTTATGAGTCTCAGATCCTCCCAGAAGGTTGACCAGATAAAGGGCGATCCTTCCAGAGTGTGTCCTAGCAAGGCTTGGTGCGGCCTGGGCGTGTCTACTGTCAGCTAGGACAAAAGCTTGCTTGCTTTTGGTCACGTACTTGCTGCTTATATTTGGCAGAGATAGGGCAGGAAACCCATTTATGTACTCGTTTTTTCCCTCACAGCAGAGTTTTGGGAGAGAATGAATCAAATTCATAAGGACAAGGGGACTTGCCCGGTGGTCCAGTGGCTAAGAATCTGCCTTCCACTGCAGGGGACATGGTTCAATCCCTGGTCAGGGAACTAAGATTCCCACATGCTGNTTTTTTACAGACATATTTGTACCAGGTAGAATCAACGAAATTCTTATGAGTCTCAGACTCTCCCAGAAGGTTGACCAGATAAAGGGCGATCCTTCCAGAGTGTGTCCTAGCAAGGCTTGGTGCGGCCTGGGCGTGTCTACTGTCAGCTAGGACAAAAGCTTGCTTGCTTTTGGTCACGTACTTGCTGCTTATATTTGGCAGAGATAGGGCAGGAAACCCATTTATGTACTCGTTTTTTCCCTCACAGCAGAGTTTTGGGAGAGAATGAATCAAATTCATAAGGACAAGGGGACTTGCCCGGTGGTCCAGTGGCTAAGAATCTGCCTTCCACTGCAGGGGACATGGTTCAATCCCTGGTCAGGGAACTAAGATTCCCACATGCTGCAGGGTATCTAAGCCCACACAACAGGACTAGAGAGAAGCCCTCAAAGAAGCCAAAAAAAAAAAAAAAAAGAGAGAGAGAGAAAGTAAATACTAAAAAATAAAGACCTTCAGAATAGCTATACAAATGATATCATTGGGTGTCATGATACGATTTGATGATTTGGAATTGGATTAATAATATGACTGAAGAAGACAAAGGCTTGAATCTTAGGAGCAACTATTTGGGCAGTCATTTAAATCAACAAGATAAATTTACAGAAAGAGGCTACTTGAAGACCAATCAAATACAGGTGAATATTTAAGACAAGGTCAGTGTTAAATCAATTAGGGGCCTCCCAGGTGGCCCAGTGGTAAAGGAATCTGCCTGCAATGCAGGAGACCCAGGTTTGATCCCTAGGTTGGGAAGATCCACTAGAGCAGGAAATGGCAAGCCACGCCAGTATTCTTGCCTGGAGAATCCCATGGACAGAGGAGCCTGGCAGAGTCCATAGGGTCACAAGGGATGGGACATGGCTGGGCGACTAAACACACACTCATGCAGCATTTTCTTTTTTTTCTCTCTCTCTCTTAATTTCAGTCTCTTAGTTGGACATGAGAAATTATGGTAAAAAATTAGAACTTTTATGGGAATGAAGTGGGAACTCAGCTTGGTCATGGACATTCAGAGTAAACCTGAGTCTGATTCCACCAAGATGTCTACAGAGAAGTGGGTCATCTTCTGTGATACACAAATTCTGAACTTACTGGGAAAGAACTTTCCTGATATTAATACACAGTTGGAATAAAAGTAGTATCTGGAGCAAGAATTTCTAAATCTATTCCTTATCAAGTAGAAATTAAATGGCTTTGAATGTTGGTGCTCATTGTTTCTTAGCTGTTTGCTCTGGAAAGGACTTACACTTGGACCTGTAATGAAAGCAGGGCTTGAAGGGAGAGTCTAGGGCAATGCTGCTAGGAGCTGCCAAATGGCCCATCACTATAATTAATAAGATTGCCTTGCTGATCCCAAAAGACACTCATTCTAATAATCCCTAAAAATATTTCTGGAGTGATACAGGGTAGAAATATATGAACGGAAAATAAAAACATGCATTGAACGCTTTTGCACAGTATAGGCAATTTGTGATTAGAGAAAGGCTAGAAAGAAAAAAACTCTCCACCCTAGCCATCTTGTATCAGAGCCTTCCCTCACGCAGACTTGATTTTTTGAGGACACTGATGGACAGATATGATCGGATTAAGGGAAATGAGGAAGGAGATATCAAATCTGAAGAAATAAGAAGAAATAAGATTATTTAGTTATTTATGATTTACTAACATCTCTTCCCAGGGGGTGCAGTGGTAAAGAACCTGCCTGCCAATGCAGGAGACACAGATTCATTCCCTGGATGGGGAAGATCCCTTGAAGAAGGAAATGGCAACCCACTTCAGTATTCTTGCCAGGAGAATCCCATGGACAAAGGAGCCTGGTGGGCAACGGTGCATAGGGTCACAAAAAGTCGGACATGACTGAGCATGCACACACATATAATATCTCTTAAGGTGAAAGCTCCACTTCTATTGCCTCACTTTTCTATGTGGAGGGACTTCAATCAGAGCAGAGATTCATTTATTTTGTGGCAAGGGTGGGGGTGGGGCTCTCTGAGGAAGTCTGGCAAAGACTATGGACCCCTTCAAAGAATAATGTTTTTAAATGTATACAATATGATATTTAGAGGCATAGAGGAAACTAATTATAGCTAAATGCCATTTTCAAAATACCAGAAAAAAAACCATGAAAAGTTATGGTATAATAGCATATATGTTTCTTAATGCCCTCGATAACAAGGCAGAGCAGCAGGTCTGAACCTCAGTGATTCTGAAGTTCTGATACCCATGAATGAGCTTCCAGACCTTTCCCGAGTAGTAACGTGCTGGGAACACACCTGACAGAGTCACACGTGCTGCTTATGTGAGGCTTGCTTTCTCTCTCCTCCCATAATGTAAGGAAATGCTGAGTTTCAGCTAGAGGTTAGTAGGTTGGAGAGAGATTGATGACAATAAAGAAGTGATTTTTCCTCTTTCCAATTTCATAGGCCCCCGGCATTCTCTCCAGGGACCTCTTGTTAAGAGGCCACAACTTTGCATGGGAGGAGGTGGGGCTCTGTGCCTCTTGACTCTCAGAAGAGGCACTCCTGCTCAGCTCAGCCTCTCTCGGGTGTTTCCCTTTTCCATCCAGCCTGGCGGCACAATCAGTCCTGAATATTCAGTGGAAGGACTGATCATGCTGAAGCCGAAACTCCAATCCTTTGGCCAGCTTATGTGAAGAGCTAACTCATTGGAAAAGACCCTGATGCTGGAAAAGATTGAAGGTGGGAGGAGAAGGGAACGATAGAGGATGAGATAGCTGGATGGCATCACCGACTCAATGGACATGAGTTTGAGTAAGCTCCGGGAGTTGGTGATGGACAGGGAAGCCTAGGAGGCTGCAGTCCATGGGATTGCAGAGAGTTAGACATGAGTGAGCGACTGAACTGAACTGAACTGGGGTCAAAATGCATATCTTCCTCCCTGTCTGCAGAGCCACCTGCCCCTTTGAGGGAGACCTGCAGTTTTGAACTGTGGTAGACACTGATTGGGCAAATCTCTCTGTTTCAGGGTTTGTTGTCGTTTAGTCACTAAGTTGGAGAAGGCAATGGCACCCAACTCCAGTACTCTTGCCTGGAAAATCCCGTGGATGGAGGAGCCTGGTAGGCTGCAGTCCATGGGGTCGCTAAGAGTCGGACACGACTGAGTGACTTCACTTTCACTTTTCACTTTTATGCATTGGAGAGGGAAATGGCAACCCACTCCAGTGTTCCTGGCTGGAGAATCCCAGGGACGGGGGAGCCTGGTGGGCTGCCTTCTATAGGGTCGCAGAGTCAGACACGACTGAAGTGACTTAGCAGCAGCAGTCACTAAACTGTGACCGACTCTTTGTGATCCTATGGACTGTAGCCTGCCAGGCCCCATTTCTTTCTCCATTTTAAGGGCTTGTGTTCACAATTCTTTGCAGGGGTACTAAATAAACTGCGCACTCCAGTTCAGCTCTTCTCAGTCATAAGGCTGATATTTTGGTGTCCAGTCGTCTCTGTGGTCTTCCTCCTCTGTTACCTCCAGCAGCTTGAGTATGAGTCTGAAATGCATACGTAGATTCTGGAGGCAGACAGGCTGGCTGCACAACTGCCTCTGCTCCTCCCGACCTGGGACTTTGCAAAAGTGATCTATTCTCCATCTTAGTTTCTGCATTTGTAAAATGAGCATGATGATGGAACCCGCCCCATAGGGTTGTATGAGAATTTAAGGAGTTTATTCAAATTAAGGTCTTAGAATGACATTGGGAACTGGGTGTAAGCTCAACAAATGCTTATTTTCATGGTTCTGAAATGTGGTGTGGAGAAAGGTATGCTGTCGATTGAGCTCCTAGCCCCAGCAATTTTTGCTTGGAGTCTAAAATATCCGGTTGCCTCGATGGGTGAAATCAACTAGATACCTGTCAGATCATATCTACTTGTGCTGGGTAAACACAACCAACATGTCAAACTTTGTTTATTTGCAGAGAGACATAATCCCCACATACACTTTGATATGACTGTGCTAGTTATTAAAATAATGAGGGTGTTGGAGAAGACTCTTGAAAGTCCCTTGGACTGCAAGGAGATCCAACCAGTCCATTCTGAAGGAGATCAGCCCTGGGATTTCTTTGGAAGGAATGATGCTGAAGCTGAAACTCCAGTACTTTGGCCACCTCATGCAAAGAGTTGATTCATTGGAAAAGACTCTGATGCTGAGAGGGATTGGGGGCAGGAGGAGAAGGGGCTGACAGAGGATGAGATAGCTGGATGGCATCACTGACTCGATGGATGTGAGTCTGAGTGAACTCCAGGTGTTGGTGATGGACAGGGAGGCCTGGCATGCTGTGATTCATGGGGTCACAAAGAGTCGGACACGACTGAGCAACTGAAGTGAACTGAACTGAGGCTGCATTCCATGAAATCATCAGTTTTGTAGCCCCAAATGGTTAAATACCAGGAAATTCATGTGATTATACCTGATGCTTCCATTTTGTTGTTCAGGTGCTCAGTCACGTCTGACTCTTTGTGAGCCCATGGACTGTAGTGTGCCAGGCTTCCCTGTCCTTCACTATCTCCTGGAGTTTCCTGCAACTCATGTCCATTGAACTAGTGATGCTATCTAACCATCTCATCCACTGCCACCCTATTCTCCTTTTGCCTTCAGTCTTTCCCAGCATCAGGGTCTTTTCCAGTGAGTAAGCGCTTCCCATCAGGTGGCCCAAGTATTGGAGGTTCAGCTTTTGTATCCGTCCTTCCAATGAACATTCAGGGTTGATTTCCTTTAGGATTGACTGGTTTGATCTCCTTGCAATCCAAGGGACTCTCAAGAGACTTCTCCAATCAGTATGGACGTATCCATATCAGTTGTAATTATAACTACTTAACAACCGGTATGGACAGAGGATGAGATGGCTGGATGGCATCACTGACTCGATGGACATGAGTTTGAGTGAACTCTGGGAGTTGGTGATGGACAGGGAGGCCTGGTGTGCTGTAATTCATGGGGTCGCAAAGAGTTAGACATGACTGAGTGACTGAACTGACCTGAACTGAACTGATGGAAGTACTTCCAGTCCCCAAAGGCCACCACAAGATTCCCTAGTGCTTTCCAGACAAAAAGGTTTCCAGGATCTTGTTGTGGTGCCAGGCTGACATCCATTTCGGCTGTCTGGTGCCCATTGAGTTATTAAGAGAAAGTTTTCAAGAGTCTCTTACTTACTGAGTATCTGAGAAGTTGAATTTCCATGGTAGCTCAGATGGTAAAAAATCTACCAGCAAGGTGGGAGATGTGGGTTTGATCCCAATGTTGGGAAGATCCCGTGGAGAAGGGAATGGCTACTCATTCCAGGATTCTTGCCTGGAGATTTCCATGGACAGAGAAGCCTGGTGGGCTACAGTCTATGGGTCGCAAAGAGTTGGACACAACTGAGTGATTAACACTTTCACTTTCAAGGCCCTCAACTTACAGTCTGGGCTTCAATTTTCCTAAACAGTCACTTAAAAAAAAAAAATTCAGGGCCTCCGGTTGTTTACTCTGAAATATCAAGGCATCCATGACACATTGTGAACCTGTACACTATGTCCCTCTAATTATCTCAGATCTCAGTTATGTAAGATTTAGTGTCTGGTTCTCTCAGCAAAAACCTAGTGTGATCACTGATCAAGCTGGGGTTTCACAAAGGATTATCAGCAGGTATATGGCTCCCTATGCTCCCGGCTGAGGCCAGACTCCTGGGGGATGAAGTTTCTCTGTGCCCAGCAGGGAGAAACAGACTGAACCTGGGGATCAAGTTGTAGTATTATTTCCTGGCATGTGTAAGTCATCTCACACAATCAGTCTGACATCTGAGCTAACCTGGGGGAGCAGGTCACAAAAGATGGTTTTCCAGAACGTCCAGTTCCTTCCAGGCGATTTTTCACTTCTCTATGTTTTCCCTTCTGAAGTATCTTTCCTTCCACCATTCACTGCTGAGATGTAAAATCCAGCCCAATTGCTGCTTCTTTCCCAAAGCCTCACAAGACAGACTCCATATCCTGATGATTCCTGGATCACATCAAGGCTTCACACAGGGTATGCTCACCAGGGCTTGTGCAGATCAGAACTCCCTTCTTCCAAAGACTTGACAGTAGGAGGAAGAGGTTTGATGAGGTAGATACACACTAGCTGAGCTCCTGTTAGGAATCAAATAGTTCTGAGAACTACTGTTTGCTCATCCGTAGGCAAATATTTACGTGCCAGGTATGTTCTAGGCACTATAGAGAGAATGAAAAGGAGACAGTATCTATTCTCAAAGGGACATGGTTCCTAAGCGACTCTTCAAATCTAGATCTTTCTTTCTATTCACAAGTCATAGCTTTTTGTGAGGTGGTTTGCTAATCTCTCTTCCCTTCTGTAAGGTCAGGGGAAAACACAAATGCATATGGAACAAGAGCTAGATATATAATTCTTTCCTTCTCCAAACAGAGAATTGTAATCATGACTCTTCTACCTTGACCCCCATATATATACTCTAGTATAAAATAAAAGGACTATAGAAATAAAGCAAAATAAAAGAGCCTAGGGTAAATGTGCCCCTTTTCCCTTGTGACTGAAGACCAATGGATTTCTCCCATGTCTCTGTGGATTTTGGTGGGTAACACCCACAATAACACCAAGCGTTTGTCGCTGGGCTACAAAGGCGGTGCATATACAAGCCAGGCCACCTGCCTGGAGAAGCCTGCTTAATTTACCAGCCAGCATGTGCAGATACGAAGTGGCCAGACTGAACTCAGCGGCGAGTTCATGCTCAGATAAGCAAGGTCAGGTGTCCCTGGGGCAGAGGCAATTACAGAAAAGGCAGCTCATTGCAGCCCCACAAATAGGTTGCCATTTGCTTCTTGCTTTCTTTTGGGCTCAGGGCCAATGTCTTTCAGGGAGAATTATAATATTCATTTGCCAAAAAGAAAAAAAAAGAGCCAGTGTTTATTTTTTCGTAAAGACAACACGTAGTCTTATTAATCAAACAGTTTTGAATTTTATAGTTCTGAGGCCTCACTTTTCACTTTGAAGGTAACTGGGTTCTAAAAAATTGTTTGCATTTTGCTTACTTTTGCAACCATTCTAGTTTTAAGTTGTAATTTACTGTTCCATGTAAGCGAGCTTTTTTAAAAAAAAGTTTTTTTTTTTTTTAATGTGGACCATCTTTAAAGTCTTTACTGAGTTTGTTACAACACTGCCTCTGTTCCATGTTTTGGTTTTTTGGCTCCAAGGCACATGGGATCCTAGTTCCCTGACCAGGGATCGAACCTGCACCCTGCATTGGAAGGCAAAGGCCCAACCATTGGACTGCCAGGGAAGTCCCTATTGTTCTTTTTTTAATGAGAGTATTATAACTGCTGTGTGTGACCAGGTGGTGATTCTACAGTTGAAGTATTTTGTACATCTTTGTGTCCAAACATCCTTTTGACTGGGGAAGTTTCTCTGAGATGTGAATGTGGAGTCAGTCTTTGGAGAGGATTTTTACAGAGTTATACATATCAAATACAGTAATTTCTAATTAGCAAAATGACTTTGAATTAAACAAGCTAGCCGTGTGTCTAAGGAGCAACGTCTTTAATTGCCCTGTGATAAACGATCAGTGAAACCCACAGCTGGATAACAGATAGCAGTAAAACCTGTCAATAAAACCAATCTTGTTCTGCCTCAGCAGCCCTGCTCACTTGTTCGAGTGCTGAAAGCAGAATTTTAATGGAGAAATATTTAAAAGTCATCGAGGCAGGCTGGAGCACATCCAGGCTTGTATGATATGATTTGGTGAATTTTTAATCCTTCAAAGCTAATTATAAAGGAGCAGAGCACATAAAGAAACATTTAGGTAAAAAGATCCCTCCTTTGAAGACGTATGTGTCTAAAAGGAGAACCCAGCCAGGATTATCGGAGCTCAGATCAAACGTTGGCTGCTCCTGTTTCTTATGTATGAACACTGTGTACTGGCCCAGTGTGATTACCATCTAATTAGGCTAAACTTCATTGAGGTTAGTAAACACTTTCATCACAGTAGTATTCCCGGTCTGTTTTGTAACGTTTGTTGTTAAACATTTTGTGATATTCAATTTGCTGAACTCTTCATCTATTAGATGATTTTTACATATCACTCTCATTTGGGTGGGTGGAAATTACCATGATTTTATTATAGATTCAAGGTGAGAAGGTGAACATATTTAAATTACTTTTGGAGAAGTCATGCATAAAGATAAGACCCGAGAGTGGGTGAGGCTGTGAGGACTGGCCTCTAGCTGCCACCGTTACTGTTCCAGTGTCATTTTGATCACAGCCCTTTGGTTTCCTCTGGGTGCTGACATGCCCACTGCATGTGAACTTGGTGGGGCTGGTGCCCTCCTCTCATCGCAGGAGCCGGGCACAACACTCAGAGTATCTTTTTGGTACAGCTCTAGTGATTGGTTCGGAGATTGTCATGTGGACCAGTTTGACCCAACCACTGATTGCCTCCCCTGAAATGTCTCAGTTGGAATTAACCACTTCCTGCCAGAGTGGCTAAACAGACAGGATGCTACTGGCAGTAAAGATGACCGTAGGCCATCTTGGAGAGACACAGGTTGAAGAATAAAGCCAAGCTGGATCAAAAGCTGCGAGGTCTAGAGAGATGGAATCCTGAAGACCTAATTTAAGCCCTGACACTGGCTATGTCTCCATCAGTGATAATTCTAGACCTTCCAGAAGTATGGGGTTGCCCTTTTTGCAAGAGCTAATTTGAGTTTTTGTCACTTGACATGTAAGGTGTGGTGGCAAATTCAGAAGTTTAGGTGTTTGATTAAGCAATATCCAAAGCAGACTTACCTGGGTACAATGACTAACAAATGCCACCAAGACAAGGTGTAAGATAGAGTTTGGAAAAGAGTTATACTTAGTTCCACAAAATATATTGGTAAATTAGAGATCTCCAAAACCCATTTTACACTGCATTTCCATGTAATTTCTGCTTTAGTTAAGCACTCTTTTTGTAGAGGGTGTCCTCTTTGTGAGATAATTTAGTTTGTTGAGTTACTCATACAAAGTGATATATAAAAAAAGAAGCACCCTTCATGATTAAAACAAAAGTGAACATTCTCCTTTCCCACTGGTATTTATAAATGCTGCCTCCAAATTGGCTAAGTCTTGGCCTAGTGGCTCCTCTGAGGATATATTACTACTGCTCGGCTTACTCCCAAACATCCCATGCCCGGTCTTTCTGATTTAATTTCAGAATCTTCTGGTCCCTCGGGCTGACTCCCACCTTCTAGGCTTGATTAACATTTACACTCTCATCTTGTCTTCATTTTGCCATTTCTCAGCCTTGATCCAATTTCTGATTCCTCTTGTCCTCAGCCCCACACTCGTCCTTTCTGGACCATGCATGTCTAACAATGGTTCTTTAAGTAAAACTCCTCCTGGACTGATCTACATTCTGGACCCTTCTTTCCCTTACATTGATTTTGGGAAGTCACCTTGCCCCTGGAAATTCAGTCTAATATCTCTAGGATATGACTTTAGAGTCGGTCAGTCCTTTCTCAGTCAGACCTCTGAAATCTAAAATTTCAGATATTCATTGCCTTGTCTTGTTTCCTGCTTTGATAAGATGCTGATGTCTCTGGCAGAAGTGACACACAAGTCTCATCAGGAAGGTTTCCCCTGGGACATGCAGGCTGTTGTGTCCATTCCACTGCCTCTCTTGTGTGTAGCAGCAATGGGGGTTGGGGTTGGGGGTGGTGGTGGTGAAGTCAGCTCCAGAGAGGGAGGGAGCCTGATTCATCTCAGCGGATCATGGCAATCTTCTTCCCCTTATCAGCAACAGATTCAGGAACTCAAAGTGCAGCATTCCTTGTGTGACAGCTCAGGGTGAATGACATAGATCCTTTCATACAGAAAGAAAAGAAAGCTTTGGTTCAGTGGCAGGGGAAAGCATCTTTCTCTTCCTCCCTTCCCCATCCCCATTCACTTGCCCCTCTGTGGACAGGAACATGGAAGCATAGGGCCCTAACTGATGCACATAGCCATCCTATAACCATGGGGCAAACAACCTTAGGATGGAGCTGACATTGTGTTTAGCAGAACAGAG
Organism: Neotragus moschatus; assembly: GCA_006410615.1. Lineage (NCBI taxonomy): Eukaryota > Metazoa > Chordata > Mammalia > Artiodactyla > Bovidae > Neotragus > Neotragus moschatus. Next base: position 942,615 of record SJYA01000262.1, read on the forward strand.
AGATAGAAAGAACCTGAGTGTTTCATGACACTGTCCAGCCCTCAGATCGTCCAAACCTTATCAAGACTTCCAGATAAGTCATACGTTCTGTGTTAAAACCTTTAGCTTAAAAAAAAAAAGCTGATGTGGGACTTCCCTGGTAGTCCAGTGGCTGACTCCATGCTCCACGCAGAGGGCCCAGGTTCAATTCATGGTCAGGAAACTAGATCTCACATTCTGCAACTAAGGCCATTGCAGCCAAATAAGTATTTAAAAACAAAACAAAAACAAAACTTATGTAACTAATGGACTTTCCAGGTGGCTCAGCAGTAAAGACTCTGCCAGCCAATGCAAGAGATGCAGGTTTGATCCCTGGGTCAGGAAGATCCCCTGGAGAAGGAAATGGCAACCCAGTTCAGTATTCTTGCCTAGAAAACTCCATGGACAGAGAAGCCTGACAGGCAATATTGTCCATCGGGTCACATACTGCTGGGCACGCACACACATGCACGCACACTAACATTTACAAACCACATTCTGCTTCCGGAAGGGCTGCTACTACTTAATTTCATTAAGCCTGAGAACAGTTCCCTAGAGTAGATCTGTATCATCCACACTGTACAGATGCGGCAATTAAGACTCAGAGAGGTGAGCTGAATGGTACAGACTGCCAGGCTGGTGCAGAGAATCCAAGACTAAAGGCTAGAGCTCTGACTCAGGGGCTTCAATGCTTCACCCACCCCAGGCTGCCTCTCTAGTGTTCCATGCAGCCCCTCTGTTCTCTGGCAGGCAGCTGCTTCCTCTAAATCCAGAATCAGCTTTCCTTGTTGGCATCTCTTTGGGAAGGCAGCCCCAGGGCTTTCCTTATCGGTTTGTGGTTGCTTGAGTTCTCTTACCATGAAAAGGGCTTTATTTCTTGGCATCTAATCCCCTTCCTTATCCACTCCCTCTTCTCTATGACTTCACTGGGCTTCCTGTTGGTTTTGAGTTAGGAACACCCTGCCTTGACAAGTGGAGTCAATTTCTGCATTTGATTCAAAAGCAACTTGATTGAATGGATTCTACACAATGGGGAACTGGGTGGATCATTACAGCTTAAGTAATCCCCAGGAAATGCGATGAAACAAGAGAAAAATTATCCTTCATAGGAGCTGAGAGTGAATAAGCTCTTGGGTTTTTAATAACACCCGTGAGATGACTGATACCTTAGCATAAATATGGAAGAAAGAAAAAAAAATAGTGGAAAAGTAGGAGAGAGGAAGAGAAATAAATAAATAAATATATAAACATTGGGAGTCAAAGAGGACATATATGCAATAATTTTCTAACCTCTAAAATTTTTCTCTCATTTTTGAGTTAAATTAGGCACTGCTTGGTGAGCACAATTACCCATTGCCTGGGGGCTCTTAAATCCCACAGAATATATTAACTCAGTAATTTGTGGGATAGGCTGCTGGAGTTAGCAGCTAACAAAATGGGATCGAGAACCCTACTGACCCACAAACCAGTTGATTGGGCCCGCAAACATCTATTTATGTTTATTAGTTAATCTTTTGAAGAGACTAGATAAATTACAAATGGCCTTAATCATTTCCTGTAGTTGTTTACTTTTCCTTCTCCCAATAAGCCCTTAGAAATTAAAATAGGAAGTGAAGGTTAGGAAATAATAGGTTAAGTTTTGCTTTTTTCCCAGTGCTCATTTGCATTTTTGATGGCCCCCATCCCTCCCTTCCTGCTTTCATGAGGCATGTGATTGTTTCACCCTGTCTTACAAATATCATGATTTAGCTAAAGTGAAACTTGAATGAAAGTCAGAACATGTTAACCAGGGAATATTAGGTCAAGGGAACTGACAGTCATATTGCCATAGACCTCCAACTCTGTGTCTTGTGATGTCTTTAAATCTGCTGATGTGGGAGGCTTGGGTGCTGGGATGTCAACGCTCAAAAAAATGATAGGATGAGTTTCATATGTACTTAAATGTCTTCTTCTGTAACCAGGTGGCAGCCAGTTTATTTAAAGCGCTGGTGAATAAGAGGAACTCTGAAAGGGAACATTTGACTCATCCTTATCTTTACTTTGAGGATGACGATAATCCTTGGAATCAAGGAACACGAAAATAAATCATGTAATGGTGAATTCATCTTATTAGCGTCATCAGTAGAATGGTGAGATTAACTGAGAACAATTGAGTTGGATTTGGCACAAATCTTAAATGTTAATATGCAGAAGGTAATATAAAGACAGACATTAGATATACCAGATGAAAGAGTTATAGTGTAGTTAAACAAGGGAAATGTCTGAAAGGTTTACCTACATAACAGTTTTTGAGTTGCCATGCTAATGTATTTGTGCAGTTAAAAATGTCCAGGAGAGCAGACACCATGGCATGCGCAACCTAAGTGTTAGGTCTCTGTGTTGGTAGAGAGGATTTTGGTACCAGGAGAAAAGTCATAAATTCTGCACTCATTCTGATTTTACATTCACTTAATAGGAGATTTTTAATGCTTTAATTTGCTTTTACCTTCCCTAGACTTTATGATTCCTACCTCACTGCCTTGGTATGCATTTACATAGCATAGTTCAGTTGTCCAAGGAATTGTATTTCTTTCCTCCCACTTTCTATCCCATCCAAAGTGGACAGGAGACGAGGGATGAGGGCCGGATACTATTAGAGAGTCAGGAATAGGTCAGGGAATATGAGCAAACTGTGTTGCAGCTTCATGCTATTTACAGCTTTTCTCTCTTAAGCTTTCTGATCTGTGTGCGTTTGGCAATGAAGGGAGACAAAGGGAGGTCATCTTTCCGGTTCCTATTTCAGGAGGATAACAGGCATGACAGCCACAGCAAAGGGTCACCGTTATTTAGCACACACTAGAAATGCTTTTAGATCCATAATCTTATTTAAACCTTTCAATAAACCTGGGAGAAAGGCAAGGTTACTGCAGTTGACGGATGAGGAAAAGGAGATGCAGAAAAGTTGGGTCATGAGCTCAGACTTGCACAGCTGGTGAATGAGTGTTAAGAGCTCAAACCCAGATTCGTCTCCTGCTTTTGTTACTTGTGGTTTCATCTGTGTTTTATAACTTTATTCCGCTGCTTTTTGGAAAGCTAGGTTTTGAGAAGGTATGGGATGAGATGGGGGCCACTGGTTACATTAGTATCTAAACATGAGTCACCTCCACTCTCTTGACTGCATTCTACACTTGCTTCTCCACCCACCATGCCCAAGCAAGAACAATAGGCAGGACCCAAAACAGGCATCAGTTGTCAGACGGAGGATCCTGGTAGGTTGCAGTCCATGGGGTCGCTAAGAGTCGGACACGACATTAGCGACTTCACTTTGACTTTTTCACTTTCATGTATTGGAGAAGGAAATGGCAACCCACTCCAGTGTTCTTGCCTGGAGAATCCCAGGGATGGGGGAGCCTGGTGGGCTGCCGTCTATGGGATCGCACAGAGTCGGCCACGACTGAAGCGACTTAGCAGCAGCAGCAGCAGCAGCAGCAGTCTTGTAAAATCAATTTTAGAACCCTATTTTGCCATCTTTGCACATTTTAAACCAGAGGCTCAGATTTTTCCATTGAGCAAATTATCACGAAATCATTTGGATAGGATTTCCTGTGAAATGTAGACACATGCTTATTTCAAAATTTGATGTATAAAAGACACATTATCATTTATTTGCATCTCAGTCTTACTCTGTTGGTCTGATCCAGTGGTTCTCAAACCTTGTATGAATAAGACTCATTCTCGGGTGAATCAGTTGGTGTTCTTTGGTTGCAAGTAACAGAATCTTCTCAGGTTACTGTAACGAGCAAGGATTTGGGCAGCTCTGAGAACCAGAGGGAAGTTTGGCGAACAGAGATGGAAAAAGGAATGAGACGGACAGCTTTAGGGGTATAAGTAGGAGAAACTGATTCTTTTTCTCTCTGTACTGTACACTGTGATTTCATTTAATCCCAAGATTTAAAAATAACTATCTACAGTAGTCAGAATTCTAATATGGGCCTGCTTCCCTTGTAGCTCAGTTGGTAAAGAATCCGCCTGCAATGCAGAAGACCCAGGTTCGATTCCTGGGTCTGGGAGATCCCCTGGAGAATGAAATGGCAACCCACTCCAGTATTCTTGCCTGGAAAACCCCATGGATAAAGGAGCCTTGTGGGCTACAGTTCATGGGGTTGCAAGAGTTGGACACAACTTAGCAACTAAACCTCCTAAGATTCCCACCCCCTATGTACTAGTCAGTGTTTTATGGAGAAACAGAATCAATAGGATGTATATATAATATGTATATGAGATATGTATTTGTTGTATGAGTACATGCTCTGTTATGTCCAACTCTTTGCAACTTCATGGACTGTAGCTCCTCTGTCCATGAAATTTTCCAGGCAAGAATACTGGAATGGGTTGCCATTTCTTTCTTCAGGGGATCTTCCCAAACCAGGGATCGAATCCATATCTCTTGTGTTTCCTGCATTGGCAGGTGGATTATTTACCACTGTACCACTTGAAATATGTATAACATATATTGTGTTTGATATTTTTGCCATAAACATCTACACTGCATAATTAATTGGCTCTAAGGCTATGGTTTTTCCAGTGGTCATGTATGGATGTGAGAGTTGGACTGTGAAGAAAGCTGAGCACCAAAGAATTGATGCTTTTGAACTGTGGTGTTGGTGAGCACTCTTGAGAGTCCCTGGGACTGCAAGGAGATCCAACCAGTCCATTCTGAAGGAGATTGGTCCCGGGATTTCTTTGAAGGAATGATGCTAAAGCTGAAACTCCAGTACTTTGGCCACCTCATGCGAAGAGTTGACTCATTGGAAAAGACCCTGATGGTGGGAGGGATTGGGGGCAGGAGGAGAAGGGGACGACCGAGGATGAGATGGCTGGATGGCATCACTGACTCGATGGACATGAGTCTGAGTGAACTCTGGGAGTTGGTGATGGACAGGGAGGCCTGGCGTGCTGCGATTCATGGGGTCACAAAGAGTCGGACACGACTGAGCGACTGAACTGAACTGAAGGCAATTTTGCCTTAAAAGGTGGAATAATTGGTTGACACTTTGGTGTCATTTCTCCACTGATGCAACACTCCCAGGTTTAGATCTTAACCCTCATCATGCTCTCTATCTATACAGTGATGAATGGACATGCCAGTCTTAAAACACTAGATGATAGCAACTATGTATATGAACTTTATAGAAAATGCAGTGACAAAGCTTACTGGTTATGTGAAACAAGAGACTGTAAAGTCAGATGGTATACCACTAGAAAATGATAACTTTTTAGTTTACAAATCCTTTGGTGACTTGAAGGCTCAGAGTTGAACCCACATTTCCTATAGAGTTTTGGAATGTCTATCAGTGAACACGGAACAATATGCCAAGAGGAAACAACTGTGTAGAGGTTTTCACAAGGCAATACAAAGCTCCACAGTATTTAGAAACTGATTCCTCCTTCAATGAAATAAGAAGTTTTGGCAAAAAAATAAAAGTGTGATACTGAATGAGGAGACAAATCAACAAGCAAAAAACAAAAATGTATAAAATACTATGCATACTATGACTCAGAAAACGGATACTTAGGTACACCCACAAGATAAAATTAGTTATCTGCGTAGAATTGTCATGAATCTATGTGCGTTTTAAATGCATTCAGATATTTTATATTTTACAATAAAGTCTTCTTAATTTTGTTATCCATTTCTCATGTTTCATATTTATGTCGTTTTGAGTGTCCCTTTTAAAATTCTTCAGTTTTTTTTGGGGGGGGAGGAAATTGCCTTATGGCCTTACACAGTGAAAATGTAAAGTCTTTTTAACTTTGTTATTTATTTTTCATGTTTCATTATGTCTATTTTAATGTCCCTCTTTATTTGCTTTTGTTGTTTAATCTTTTATGGCATAACTGTTTTATAGCCAGTTATTAATAGTTATTTGTTGAAAATGTTTCCGATGAATATGCATGCACAAAAATGCTCACTGCAAGAGTACCTTTGTGTGTGTGTCTCTCTGTGTGTGTATACATACACATATATATACACACATATATATATATATACTTAAAGAGATTCATTATGACAGATTGGCTCACGTGATTAGGAAGCTGAGAACTTATACAATCTGCTGTTTGCAATCTGGAAGCCCAGGAAAACCAGTGGTGCATTTATAGTTCAAACTTGAGGTCTGGAAAACCAGGAGCACCCATGTCCCAGCTCAAGAGAGAGCCAGTTCACCCTCAGCCTCTTTGTTCTATTCAGGCCCTCAACAGGTTGGATAATGCCTGCTCTCAGTGATAAGGGTGATAAGACTTCTTCACCCAGTCTACCATTCAAGTGCTAATCTTTTCTGGAAACACAGATACACTCATGAATAATGTTTCACCAACTAACTGGGTACCCCTTAGCACAGTCAAGTTGACACATAAAATTTACCATCATACTCTGGTATACAAGTCCTGTTTAATCCTCTCCCCTTCAGTGTGGGTGAGGATTATGAATATGATGAGATATTACCGCCAGGATCTGGTTGCTAATCAGTTGACTCTGAGTTCATCAAAAGAGAGGATTAGCCTAGGTTTGTCTGATCTAATCAGCCAAGCTCTTAAAAGAGGGCTGAGTGCTTCCTGGGGTGAGGGATTCTATGAGAAAGAGAGTCTCTTGGTGACCTTGAAGCTGAAATCTGCTGTGGACGAGACCACGAGGCAGGGAGCAGTGAGTACCTCCAGGAGCTGAGAGCGGTTCTGAGCAACAGCCAGCCAGAAATTGGGACCTCAGCTCGATGGTCACAAGGAACTGAATTCTGCCATCAAGCCAGCTTGGAAGATGATCAAAGACTTACTGAGGCTCCAGTCTGTGAAAGCCCAAGGAGGGCACTCAGCCACACTGACTCTGGACTTCTGACCTACAGAACTGTTGAGATAATAAATGGATATTGTTTTAAACTGCTCAGTTTGTGGTACTTCGTTACAGAGCAATAGAACGTAGATACATACCATATATGTTGATGACCCTGAAACTTATATTTCTAGTCCAGACCTCTTTCCTGAACTTCAGCCTGATATCCAACCATCTCCTAACATCTCTACTTGGATGTCTAACAGCCATCGCAAACTTAACATGCCCCAACTTCCCTTTCTTCTAGCTCACTGCTCCTGTAGCCCTTTTGTGTCAAAAATGACAATGCTACACTTACAGTTGCTGAACTCAAAAACATTGAATCATATTTCACAGTTAGTATATCGATCTGGAACTTTGACTCTAGTTTCAAAACATTTCCAGGATTAATCCAGTGGCCCACAAAGCTCTGTGCATGCTATACCCATGATAGGCTAACCTCTTCCCTACCACTCAGGTGCTGTGATCCAGTTGCACTGACCTCTGCGCTTATTCTTGACCTTGCAGGGCTCACTTCCACTCAGGCCTTTGTATTTGTTCCCTGGTTTGCTCCCCCAGCTGACTTCGGATTTTCATTTAAACATCATTTCCTCAGTGAGAGCTGTTTGCAACTGCAACCTCATTGGTCTTCTCTCACTGCCTCCCTTTCTTCATCTATTTTTCTTATAGTGCTTTAAAATGTAAATTATACATATATGTATTTTACAGTGTGTATATATATATTACAATCCTATGACCACACTGCACAGCATGTGGGAATCCTAGTTCCCTGACCAGGGATTGAACCCCCTCCTCCTGCATTGGCAGTGTGGAGTCTTAACCACTGGGCCAGCAGGGAAGTCCCCTTAAATTTGTTTTTTTAAAGTACTTATGTCACTTCTACATATTTTATTATTTTACTTTTTACAGGTTGGTGCCCCCCCACCCCACCCCAACCTGTGCAACTAGAATATAAACTTTGCAAGGTAGGGCTTTTCATCAGGTGTGTTCACTCCTGAATCCTTAGTTCCTGGACTGGTGCTCAGTAATCTTGATCAAATAAATGCAGACATAAATGAATTCCTTTCTGATCATTTTAACAAGGAGCCACATTTTTTTTTTTTTTTCCTCGTTCTATATCATTCTACTGAAGAGCCAGTGTTTCAGGAAGGACAAGGCCTGGTTTGGATCTCAGTGCTACTCTTCGGACAGGCTGAGCAAGACATTTTTATTCATAGTCTCTCCAACGGGGAGGGGGATTCCTGCAAAAGGTGTCACCTAAAGAAGGGCGAGTGGAGACTTCACTGCTGGTTCAGGGTTAAGATTCTGAGCTTCCACAGCAAGGGGGCATGTGTTCGATCCCTTGTCAGGGAACCGAGATCCCACATGCTACACCACCAAAAAAGAAGGGGGAGTGGATGACAGGAAACCCAGTACCAGAGAGCAGTCCGTGACTCTGGGTTCAGGTTAACTGTGCCCACCCTCATACCTCATTCTAGAGCTTCCATCTCACTGTCAGCAGCTCATGCCATGAGAAACATCTGTTTTTGTTGTTTAGTTGCCAAGTCGTGTCCGAGTCTTGAGACCCCCGTGGACTGTAGCCAGTCAGGTTCCTCTGTCCGTGGAACTTCCCCGGCAAAAATACTGGAGCAGCTTGCCATTTCCTCCTCCAGAGGATCTTCCTGACCTAGGGACTGAACTCTCACCACCACATCTCCTGTACCGCAGGCAGATTCTTTACTGCTTAGGTACCAGGGGTGAAGAAGTCCTTTGAGGATCTCAAGGAAAGATGGGGAATTGAGTCTCTTCTGCAAGAGGAGAAGAGACTCTCCTCTTCTCTTCAGAGGAGAACCAATCTGAGGTCCTGGGATGAAGTAAGCCCTGGGATCTGGGATGGGGAACCCACTCAGAACAGGTAGCATCCTAATGGATTCAGGCGTCTTCAGCATTCCCACCTGTTGGCATCTGGAGTGCTGGATTGAACCGGTCACTCTCCTCTTGGCTCTTTTCTCCACCTGAACCACCATTCTAGGTCTCAGAGGCCCAGTGGACCTGGGCTCCTACTTCCTGGTTAGCAGAGAAGAGGTGAAAGGTGGCTTCTGCCATGAGCCATGGCTGCCTCGCTGGGTCGGTCTCTCAGCAGGACTTTCTACTGTCAACCATGGCAGCAGGTCACTGTGACTGCAATGGGCTTCAGCTGTATTGAGCCTGGGACTCCCTCCTGGGGGCTGGCTCAGGACCTGACCGAACCATGCAAATATGATAAAGAGGATTCAGAGTGACAGATACCAAGCATCTGACCCATTTTTGGAAAGCAGGTTACTTATAAGTTGGAAATTGACTGTGCTTTTAGGGAAGGAAAATTACAGTCTTTCTAGGTAAACTGACTCAGCATTCAATACTTTGCTGAAATTAACTTCCTTCCTTACTGATCTTCCTGCCAACTAGATGTAAAACATCAACTTCAGATATTGGGTTATGAAGCTAGAATATGGTCTTTGATTTGCACAATAAGAGACACTTGTCCCCAACTACTAGCGTGGCTTTACCATGGTTTAATCACTCAATTATTCGTCTTCAGTGCTTCCTGTTCAGTGGGAATAAATATATTTCTTATCTAGATAGCTCACGTAAAAATTGATTAAGGAGGTGAATTCCATGAATAACTGTGAGCTCTTTAGAAAGAATTGTTATTTAAATTCAGTCATTTATTCTGCATTTTGATAATGTGTTTATTGGCTTGTCAACTTTCCTACTGTTATTAGTTCAAGGCATTTAATGTTTTGCTTATGATTTTAACACCACAGGTATTTATAAGTCCTGGAAATTAGATTTGGATGGTCACATTATTTGAATAATGACAGTAATAGTAATAGCAGCAGTAGTAGCGGTAAAAATAATAGTAACAGTCATTATAAACCTAGAAACAACCATTTCTGAGAATTGTTTGTGTGCAATAGATAGCACCATTCTGTTCTTTAAGCTTTCAAATCCCCGTTTCTTTCATGAAATTCGTTTGGGGAGTGCAGGTTGTAAAGCCAGATGAATGTGGGTCTGAGTCCCACCTCTGCCACTTAACTGGCTGTGTGATATCCGGCCAGTTACTTAACATCTCTGCAAAGTGGGGACAGCTGTTCTTATCTCAAGATCTCTGTGAAGCTAAATGCAGTGATGTAAATAAAAGCCTGAGTATGAATTCAAATGTGCATGTGTGCTAAGTCACTTCAGTTGTGTATGATGCTTTGTGACCCCAAGGACTGTAGCCCACCAGGCTCTCCTGTTCATGGAATTCTTCAGGAAAGAATATTGGATGGGTTGCCATTCCCTCTTCCAGGGGATCTTCCTGACCCAGGGATTGAACCCAAGTCTCTTTTGTCTCCGGCCCTGGCAGGTGGGTTCTTTACCACTAGCACCACCTGGGGAACCCATGAAGTCAAATCAGTTTCAGTTTCAGTTTCAGTTCAGTCGCTCAGGAGTGTCCAACTCTTTGCTATCCCATGAACTGCAGCATGCCAGGCCTCCTTGTACATCACCAACTCCTGGAGTTCACACAGACTCATGTCCATTGAGTCGGTGATGCCATCCAGCCATCTCATCCTCTGTTGTCCCCTTCTCCTCCTGTCCCCAATCCCTCCCAGCATCAGAGTCTTTTCCAATGAGTCAACTCTTTGCATGAGGTGGCCAAAGTATTGGAGTTTTAGCTTTAGCATCATTCCTTCCNCAAAAGAGACACAGATGTATAGAACAGTCTTTTGGACTCTGTGGGAGAGGGTGAGGGTAGGATGATTTGAGAAAATGGCATTGAAACATGTATAATATCATGTGAAATGAATCGTCAGTCCAGGTTCGATGCATGTTACAGGATGTTTGGGGCTGGAGCACTGGGATGACCCAGAGGGGTGGTCTGGGGAGGGAGGTGGGAGGAGGGTTCAGGATGGGGAACACGTGTACACTCATGGCAGATTCATGTTGATATATGGCAAAACCAATACAATATTGTAAAGTTATTAGCCTCCAATTAAAATAAATAAATTTATATTTAAAAAATAAAAAATAAACCCATAAATAATAAATAAATTGATGGTGATGATGATGATGAGATGAAGGACTTTGCTTCTCTATTTTTACTTTCTCTTGGTATAGTTTTCTACAGTATCAGTGATTGAAAAGATAGTTTTACATAGCATTTAGTTGAAAGTGAGACTGATAGAAGCATCAGTTGAATTGAAAATACTTTTGATAAAGTAATAGACTCTAAATCACACAGCAGCTGAAGGCAGCATTTTCTTACCATCAAGGCTAGGTTCCAAGTCAGGATGCTGTGTTGAATGGCTATGCTATACTGACTTAGAGACTGTGTCTTACCATGATATGGTCCTATGTTTAGCCTTTTCTCTATGTCTAGAATACCTTTCTCTAACCTTGAATATCTTGCAAATTTCCAACATATTCCTCAATACAAAATCAAAAATGTCATGATGCTCTACTTTTCCCCTTTAAAGTGTAGTGAGTATTCTTGAAGCTTCCAGAGCCAGACTGCCTACCATCTTCATTATTTCAATGATGCGAGATCCTAAGTCACTTAAGGTCTCTGTGCTTCAGTCTCCTGATCAGTAAAAAGAGCATGATATTAGAATCTATGTCAGAATGTACCTGTGCAGATTTTAAAATAATTATGCAGAGTGTTTAAACATTGCTAAACATTTATTGAAATGTTCTCTGAGTGTGTGCTCTTATTTTCCTTTCCCCATAGTTCATTGGTTCTTTCTACATGTCCTCTCTGTCCTTGGCATAGATGTTTGTTATAATCTTTGGTCTTCCCAGGTGGTTCAGTGGTGAAGAATCTACCTGCCAATGCAGGAAATATGAGTTTGATCCCAGTGTTGGGAAGATCCCCTGGAGGAAGGCATGACAACCCACTCCAACATTCTTACCTGGGGAATCCCTTGGACAGAGGAGCCAGGGGTTGCAGAGTCAGGCATGACTTAGCAACTAAACAACAGCATAATCTTTACTGCAAATAGAATATCTGTTTCCTTGGATTATACTGTGAACTTAAGCGCAGAAACCATTATCTTTGTGTCCCTAGCATTGAGCACAGTACCAGGCAGAGTGTGTTCAAAATGTCTTCTCTGATGGCTCCACTTTCTTCTCCAGGCACCTAATTAGAATTCCCCCAGGATCTGTTTTTATCTATGTGAATTTCCTGTGTTTTGACTGTCCAGTCTCTGCTGATGATCTCAATTTACTCAGTAGGCACATATTCTGATCAGTACTCCAATTGCTGGCTTTCTACTATTTCCAGGATCTCTCTCTTTGGAAATGCTGCCACCACCTCAAATAAACTGTTCCCAAACTCAACGTTTTATCTATCTTTCTTCCCAGACTGCCTCTTTTCTTGCCAACATTATGACTGAATTACAATACCTAGGCAAAACTGCTTGCATCATGATACATTATCTTGTGTTGGTTTTTATGTTGTTAAAATTCAAAATGCTAGAGATCAGAGCTTTATGTTTCTGAATATCAAACTTGAACACAAATATACATAGTAAATTAGAGATGATTATTCTACAGAATACTAATGATAAAACACTATTGCTTGAAAATATGATCACTTTCGATTCCTACCTCCTCTTGATGTAGTCGACCTCTAATATTCTTCAATCTGTCTTCTTTCCTCTTCTTTATTTTATTTCTTATACAAAGCTTGTTTTAAAAGGTTGTATTCCATGTATAATAACCCTCCTAGCCCTTTGGCTCCCTACCTCAGCCTCCAAACTAAAAAATAAACAAGCAATTTGAAGTCAATTTAACATGTCAGAATGCTTCCTATGTTTTGTGTCTATAAATATAGGTAAGAAGGTTTGTTTTGTTCAGGAAAGATAGCTGGGATAGAGGCACAGGAGTGGCAGTTTCAAAGATTGCTGAAGAAGTAAAGACCATTTTATAGTGACTTAGTTAAGGTATCTATTTTCTGGTTAGAGAAAATAAGAAAGCTGATGGTGACCATCTATTGAAAATACTCTGATTCAGTTTCTCACAATTGCTTCCCTTAACAACATTTCTTAGGCTATTCAGAATGAGTAACTGATTTTCCAGATTCCTTTTCTACAACTGGTAAACATAATTCAATCAGTTTAGTTCAGTTCAGTCGCTCAGTCATTTCCAAATCTTTGCGACCCCAGGCCTGCAGCACACCAGGCCTCCCTGTCCATCACAAATTCTGAGAGTTTATTGAGACTCATGTCCATTGAGTTGGTGATGCCATCCAACCATCTCATCCTCTGTTATCCCCTTCTCCTTCTACCTTCAGTCTTTCTCAGGATCAGGGTCTTTTCAAATGAGTCAGCTCTTCACATCAGGTGGCCAAAATATTGGAATTTCAGTTATAACATCATTCCTTCCAATAAACACCAAGGACTGATCTCCTTTAGAATGGATTGGTTGGATCTCCTTGCAGTCCAAGGGACTCTCAACGATCTTCTCCCACACCACAGTTCAAACGCATCAATTCCTTCGNGATCAGGGTCTTTTCAAATGAGTCAGCTCTTCACATCAGGTGGCCAAAATATTGGAATTTCAGTTATAACATCATTCCTTCCAATAAACACCAAGGACTGATCTCCTTTAGAATGGATTGGTTGGATCTCCTTGCAGTCCAAGGGACTCTCAACGATCTTCTCCCACACCACAGTTCAAACGCATCAATTCCTTCGTGCTCAGCTTTCTTCACAGTCCAACTCTCACATCCATACATGACCACTGAAAAAATCATAGCCTTGACTAGACGAACCTTAGTCAGCAAAGTAATGTCTCTGCTTTTCAATATGCTTTATAGGTTGGTCATAACTTTCTTTCCAAGGAGTAAGCATCTTTTAATTTCATGACTGCAGTCACCATCTGAAGTGATTTTGGAGTCCCCCAAAATAAAGTCTGTCACTATTTCCACTGTTTCCCCATCTATTTCCCATGAACTGATGGGACCAGATGCCATGATCTAAGTTTTCTGAATGTTGATCTTTAAGCCAACTTTTTCACTCTCCTCCTCCACTTTCATCAAGAGGATCTTTAGTTCTTCTTCACTTTCTGCCATAAGGGTGGTGTCATCTACATATCTGAGGTTATTGTTATTTCTCCAGGCAATCTTGATTTCAGCTTGTGATTAATCTAGCCCCATGTTTCTCATGATGTAGTCCTCATATAAGTTAAATAAGCAGGGTGACAAGATACAGTCTTGATGTACTTCTTTTCCTATTTGAAACTAGTCTGTTGTTCCATTTCCAGTTCTAACTGTTGTTTCCTGAACTGCATACAGATTTCTCAAGATATCAGGTGGTCTGCTATTCCCATATCTTTAAGAATTTTCCACAGTTTATTGTAATCCATACAGTCAAAGGCTTTGGCATAGTGAATAAAGCAGAAATAGATGTTTTTCTAGAGCTCTCTTGCTTTTTCAATGATCCAGCAGATGTTGGCAATTTGATCTTTGGTTCCTCTGCCTTTTCTAAAGCCAACTTCAACATCTGGAAGTTCACAGTTCAGGTACTGTTGAAGCCTGGCTTGGACAATTTTGAGCATTACTTTACTATAGTGTGAAGTGAGTGCAATTGCGTGGTAGTTTAANTAAAATTAAAAATACTGAAAGAGCAAAGATTGAAAATTGTAACAACCAGCACTCTCATCTACTGATCATGGGCGTTTCACATACTGTTGAAGCCTGGCTTGGAGAATTTTGAACATTACTTAGCTAGCTAGCGTGTGAGATAAGTGCAATTGTGTGGTAATTTAAACATTCTTTGACATTGTCTTTCTTTGGGAATGGAATGAAAACTGACCATTTCCAGTCCTGTGGCTACTGCTGAGTTTTCCAAATTTGCTGGTATATTGAGTGCAGCACTTTCACAGCATCATCTTTCAGGATGTGAAATAGCTCAATTGGAATTCCATAACCTCCACTAGCTTTGTTTGTACTGATACTTCCTAAGGCCCACTTGACTTCGCATTCTAGGATGTCTGGCTCTAGGTGGGTGATCATACCATCATGATTATCTGGGTTGTGAAGATCATTTTTGTGCAGTTCTGTTTATGTTTGCCACTTCTTCTTAATATCTTCTGCTTCTGTTAGATCCATACCATTTCTGTCATTTATGAGCCCCTCTTTGCATGAAATGTTCCCTTTTTATCTCTAATTTTCTTGCAAATATCTTTAGTTTTTCTCAATCAATTTTTTTCCTCTGTTTCTTTGCACTGATCACTGAGGAAAGTTTTCTTATCTCTCCTTTCTATTCTTTGTAACTCTGCATTCAAATGGGTATATCTTTCTTTTTCTCCTTTGCTTTTCGCCTCTCTTCTTTTCACAGCTATTTGTAAGGCCTCCCCAGACAGCCATTTTGCTTTATTGCAGTTCTTTTTGTTGAGGATTTCTTGATCCCTGCCTCCTGTATGATGTCATGAACTCCCATCCATAGTTCACCAGACATTCTATCAGATCTAGTCCCTTAAATCTATTTTGCACTTCCTCTGTATAATTGTAAGGAATTTGATTTAGGTCATACCTGAATGGTCTAGTGGTTTTCCCTAATTTCTTCATTTTAAGTCTAAATTTGGCAATAAGGAGTTCATGATCTGAGCCACAGTCAGCTCCCGGTCTTGTTTTGCTGACCGTATAGCGCTTCTCTAATAGAAGCAATAAGCTTTAATAAGCTGATTTAAATGGTTCTAGGTATTAATAAGAATGATATGGAGTAAGTTATTACATCTGGTTCTTAAAATCAGAAACAAAACAACATTATTTAGTATAAATATAATCCCAGAAGAACATCTTTTTCTTATATTTTCTGCATGGACAGTTCTCTAGGGGAGTCACAAGGCACTCTAAAATAGCAATTTCAGCCATCAAAATTAGCAATACAGATGGTAAGAAAATTTCTGGAGGTGACATACAAGGTGGTATTAGTCAAATCAGCACATAAGATTTATTCTTCTTCTTAAAAGTCCAGGATGAGAAGAGGGTGTCTTAAGTGCATCAGCCTTTTAAGAGGTAGCAGAAGTTTGGGAAGATGTTTGAGGCAAGTTGAATTAAGTATTGAAAATCAACCAAAGTGAAACTTGGATGAAAGAGAAACCTTTAACAAACCAATCAAGTGACATAGAAAATATGTGGAAGTAGTTCATTTTTAAAGCCTTTAAGCATAAGAGTGTAATACTGATGTAAAAAAAAGAAAATCTAGGTACTTAATGTGTGTAGAAATGCATGCTGAGTATGATAATGAACCTTATTAAATATGCCGTTTCAGCATCAAGGAAGATCTGATATGCCCAAAGGAAGTATTGCTGATGCTAGTCTGACTCAGACAGCAGTGGGGTCCAATTCCCTCCAAGTAGACATTCCCTCCCCACACTCCTCTTCATTCCCTTCTACTTCCCCAGTTCTGCACACTAAACTAATCCTTCCTCTTTTGCATATTAAGCTAATCCCACTAAACAACTTGTAAATGGCTTTGGAGGGAGGTTTTCCTCTGCCCTGAATGAACCTACTGCAGAACACAGGTTTTGAATTGAAGAGAGGTCAGAAAACAGTACCTGCTCTTATGCTACAGCCTTCACAATTTCACCAAGCCATGTATGTGTGTAACTGTACACAACTAAGTTCTGAAATATTTGTGGCATGTGTATCTCTCTCATCATCTTATATTTTCTTTTTCAGAAGCAACAAAGAAAATTGTAAGAGAAAATGTCTCTGTGAATAATATTCAGTTCATGCAAGCATAGCACTTACTCATGTATGTGCTTTGTACCAATACAGTTTCCATATCTGTTATGATGTCCTTGGGCACCTCAGACACTTTCTTCTCTTGTCTGTTCTTATGAGGGTAAATTCAGAAACATGCTCAACTATGGAAATACATTTGGTGAACATATACACAAACATACATACATACATATATATACCTAATATATTTAAATGTTGACTGGGAATTATTATGTTTTTAAAGGACAAAGTTATCTGACATTTATACATTTTCCTCCAATTAGTAAAAAACTTTTTTCAGAGCATGTTCATTATTTGAAACTCCCTTGGTGTTACACAAATAATATTAACACCTTAGAGTGTTTTTCCCCCAAGTGTTATTAACTTGTTTAAAAGTATGAAAAACAAAATCTGTAATGACTTTTAAGAAACATTTCTGCCTGCAATCAAAAGCACTTGTGTTCCCTTTCCAATCACCAGAGAGATTAACATCATAACCATCTTATAGGACTACATTTTTTACATTCTCTCATAAAATGGATAGAGTTGATAATGCAGGTGGTAAGAAATTATTCCACTGAATGCTAGAAAGGTTATGAAGGCTACATTTTTCAAAGAACTAGTTTTGGTGGGTAGATTTCAATTGTGCTTGCAATACAGAGTTTTCCTACACTGGAGATCAAAGGATCCTTTATCTGCATTTACATAGAGATCTGAAATAAAATATAGATCCAATTAATTTCATCTACCAGTCTCAGTGATGCTTTTTTCTCCTTTCTTAAGGAAACTGGACATTTGGATTCTATAGTGTTTTATGGAAAGCTTCCACAGTGACACACTTATCTTGGTAAAACAAAGACCTTGGCTGGATCTTTAGTTGGGATCAGATGTGACTGCAGATTTGAGGATTTGAAGCATCTTCTGTTCAGGCTGAAAATAACACTTTTTTTCCCCACCTGTGAAGTGATGCCTGGACTAGCAGGATTTTTCAGTCATATCTAATTCTGTTGTCCAAAACGGATTGTTTATTTTCACAGATTGAGAGGAATCTATTAAGAGATGGAACTTTAAAAAAAAAAAAAAAAAGCAAACACAAAACTTTCTTTTGTTTCCCTTTCTTTCTCCTTAAGTGTACTTCCAGTTCTGTTTTAAAGTTCAGCTTGATCTTTTTTATTTATTTTAGGCTGTGCTGGGTTTTTGTTGTTTTGTGTGGGCTTTCTCTAGCTAGTTGTGGCAAGCAGGGCCTACTCTTCCTTGTGGTGCGTGAACTTCTCATCATGGTGGCTTCTCTTGTTGCAGAGCACGCGATCCAGGCACAGGGCCTCCAGTAGTTGCTGCTTTCAAGCTTTAGAATGCTGGCTTGGTAGCTGTGATGTGCATGGACTCAGTTGTCTCACAACATGTGAAATTTTCCTGGATCAGGGATCAAACCTGATCCCCTGAATTGGCAGGCAGATTCTTAGCCACTGGACCACCGGTGATCTTCAATTTCTTTGTCACTAAGTTGTATGACTTTGGGGCTTCCTTGGTGGCTAACCGGTAAAAGAATCTACTTGCAATGCCGTAGACACAGGATGTGCAGGCATGATTTGTAGGTTTGGAAGATCCTCTAGAAGAGGAAATGGCAATCTGCTCCAGTGTTCTTGCCTGGGAAATCCAGCAGAAAGAGGAGTCTGGCAGGCTGCAGTCCATGGAGTCACAGAGAGTCAGACATGACTGGCACATTGTATGTGACTTTTAGGGTCAATTAACCTATCAGATTAAAACTGTATTGTTACCTTAAATTAATAGTTTGCTGTTGAAAATGATGGTGTTTATGATGCTTGATTTCTTAGATGCTGAAGTATTAACAATAACTTTAAAAACATCATTCCCCTGAGCATACAAGGAATAGCTTCTTCTATGAGAATAAGATGATGTAAGAATAGTTTATAATCTGAACCAGAAAATAATTGATTATTCCTTGAGCTTGTGTTAATCATTCCTGCTTTGTAACTCTTCCAAGAATGAAGGGGAACCCTTTAGAAACTAAAATCCAGTGAAAGTCTTTTTTCCCACCTATTGATACAAGAACACATCATACGGTAAGCTTGAGTGACACTACTATTGAGATAATCTTCTTGTGTTTTACCTGACCTCTAAACTGTAAGCCTTTTGAAAACATTAGACAAAGCATGAAAGAAAATGAAAGTCGCTTAGTCATGTCTGAGTCTTTGCAACACCATACAGTCCAGGAAATTCTCCAGGCCATAATACCAGAATGAGTAGTCTTTCCCTTCTCCAGGGTATCCTCCCAACCCAGGAATCAAACTGGAGTCTCCTGCATTGCAGGTGGATTCTTTACCAACTGAGCTATCAGGGAAGGCAAAGTGTAAGTGATATAAAATGGGAACAAGAACACAACTGATTAGCAACATCATGCAATATTCTAGGTCCCTAGTATCTGATCTTAAGTCCCCAGGGACCATCAGTGCTTCACACCTATACCTCATTCACCCTTACCCAAAGTATCACCCATTATACAAAGGTAGAGTCAAAGATAATTCATTGGAAAGTACATGTATTAAAGTAGAATTTCCATTTTGTTGCTCTATCTCCTTACTCTGTTATTTTCCCAGTACCATATTTATTTCTTGTTTGTGTGTAGTCCGTCTCTCCAGCAAAAAAATGTCAGCTCCATGAACTCCAGTGCCTGGAACAACACCTGACATGTAGTTGGCATTCAGAAAATATCTGTTCACTGTAACAGATTAGAATATGACACTCCAAAGTATGCCTCTTCAGCATAAGGATTCTTTTGAGCTGAAAACAACTTATGATGATGAAATGTAAGGGCTTACATTTCCTTTGAGAAAATATCCCCCTCCCTTATCCCAGGAAGAGGATAACAGTTCTTAACACAATAGGTGGAGATGGCACTGGGAAGAATCTGCACAAAGAAAGTGTACTAATAACCTATATCGAACCTTAGTCTCCACCATATATTTACCTTCCCACATATCACCAACCCTAGAAGCCCAAACTCCCTTTTCTTTGTCCAGTCAACTCTCCACATGTATTTCCCTTTGTTAAAATGGTATATTACCTCCAAAGTCCAATGTTTTATATGAATTCCACTCCCGTTCCTTTTTATTTTTTTAAACTGGGAATCCCCTTTGCATATAAAATAAATGTATATGCATTTTTTCCTATTAATCTATCCTTTTAAATTTAAATTTGCAAATCCAAGCCATGAACCTAAGAGAGTAAAAGAAAAGTTTTTCCTGCACTCAATAGGCCAGCAAATTTGGAAAACTCAGCAGTGGCCACAGGACTGGAAAAGGTCAGTTTTCATTCCAATCCCAAAGAAAGGCAATGCCAAAGAATGCTCAAACTACCGCACAATTGTACTCATCTCACATGCTAATAAAGTAATGCTCAAAATTCTCCAAGCCAGACTTCAGCAATACATGAACCATGAACTTCCAAATGTTCAAGCTGGTTTTTGAAAAGGCAGAGGAACCAGAGATCAAAGTGCCAACATCCACTAGATCATCAAAAAAGCAAGAGAGTTACAGAAAAACATCTATTTTTTCTTTATTGATGATATCAAACCTTTGACTGTGTGGATCACAATAAACTGTGGAAAATTCTGAGAGATGGGAATGCCAGACCACCTGACCTGCCTCTTGAGAAACNGGGCGTGAGTCTGAGTGAACTCTGGGAGTTGGTGATGGACAGGGAGGCCTGGCGTGCTGCGATTCACGGAGTTGCAAAGAGCTGGACATGACTGAGTGAGTGAACTGAACTTAAAGTTCAATGAATGATTACTGCAAACCCAATTATAGTTGTTATTATTCATGTCACAGCCTGTGTGAATTACCATTATGAATGTTAATCACTGGGAATTACAAATGATAGGAATGTTTTCCCTCCTAACCATTTGGAAAGAATGTGTTATCAAAATCTGATTACCTCTTGGGATGTATCTCACACATAGATGCTGTTTGTCTGATATGAGAAAAGTCGGCATAGAAGAACAGAAATAGATAGCTAATAGATTAGCTTTCGTTTGAGCACTTTATAGATGCCAGATACTTCAAGTATTTTTTGAGTTTTATCTTCTATGATGTAGATAGTATTACTAGTCCTGTTTTATAGATTAGGAAGTGGGAACAAAATGCTAAGTATCTTGCCCAATATCCAAGATTAGCATCTAAATTTGAACTTAGAAAATCTTGTCACAGTATATATTTCTTTGCCTGCTATACTCTGCTACATACCTTGTGGCAACACTTAGCTATAGTACTATGATGGAGGCAAAAATTACGATTAAAAATGAGTCAGGGAAGATCTCACTTTCTGAAATCATAAGATAGAGTACATAAGGGCACTAGGAAAAAGCATATCTTTTCCCTCTGTATTTCAGTAAACAATGAGGTCAGGTGATAGCAAGTGATCAAAAACAAGACTAGTTAAGAAGTCATTCTA
>SJYA01000262.1:963865-1085876 GCA_006410615.1 Neotragus moschatus
GACTAGTTAAGAACTCATTCTACCCTGCAAACATTTTTAGTGCATAGTAACAATTCTTTTATACCATATATATTTTGAGGAATGTTTAAATATGACCATGCATTATGCTTTATAGGCAACCTAGGAGAGAAAGATCTAGATGACAAAATAAATGGCAAAGAAAATAGAGAAAGACAAATCAAGCTCATTCTTAAAAGAAAGATAGGGGAACAACTCCATGATGAATAATTAGCCTATAAAAGTTTCCACAGGAAACTCTATAGTAATGAAGAAGAGGCCATAAAGCTGCTCAAGCAGTTACAGAGGACTTTTCGCCTTTGCTGACATGAAAATCGAAACTTTAACAGAACAAACACATATCAGTTAAGCTCAATTTAATATTTCATATCAATTTTACATTAAGAAAAATAACTGCCAAGTGGGATAGGATTCTGCTACTCTCACCATTTCATTTTCTCCTCATAGGCATACTATAAGGAATACCTAAATTTTTAAAAATTATTCATTTATTTATTTTTTGCTGTGTTGAGTCTTTGTGTTGTGTACAGGCTTTCTCTAGTTATGTTGAATGGGGGCTACTCTGTGGTGCACAAGCTTCTCATTGTGATGGTTTCTCTGTGTGGAGCACAGGCTCTAGGCATGCAGGCTTCAGTAGTTGCAGAGCAGAGGCTTAGCAGTCATGCCTTGAAGGCACTGGAGCATGCAGACCTCAGTAGTTGTGGCACGTGGGCTCTAGAGCACAGGCTCGGTAGTTGTGGTGTATGGGCCGAGTTGTTCCATGGCATGTGGAATCTTCCTGGACCAGGAGTTGAACTCTTGTCCCCTGCACTGTCAGGTGGATTGTTACCCACTGCTCCATCAGGTAAGTCCAGGAATACATAAATATTATCCAAATTTTAATTGGTGAATGTGAACTTAGGATAAGGATACTTTATTAGACTTCTATTTAGTTGTGCTTGCGTGCGTGCTAAGTCACTTCAGTGATGTTCGATTCTTTGCAACTCCATGCACTGTAGCCTGTCAGGTTCCTCCGTCCATGGGATTCTCCAGGCAATATTACTGGAGTCCGTTTTCATGCCTTCCTCTAGGGGATCTTCATGACCCAGGGGTCGAACCCACGTCTCCTGCATTGCAGGCATATTCTTTACCACTTAGCCACCAGGGAAGCCCTCTATTTAATTATACTCCTATAATGACATATTTGCCATAGGGACAAAGTAGTTTTTCTTTGGTCTCAGTTCAGTTCAGTTCAGTGGCCCAGTCGTGTCCGACTGCGACTGCATGAATCACAGCACGCCAGGCCTCCCTGTCCATCACCAACTCCCAGAGTTCACTCAGACTCNTGCCATTCCCTTCTCCAGTGGACCACATTCTGTCAGACCTCTTCACCATGACCTGCCCATCTTGGGTGGTCCCACAGGGCATGGCTTAGTTTCACTGAGTTAGACAAGGCTGTGGTCCATGTGATTAGACTGACTAGTTTTCTGATTATGGTTTCAGTGTGTCTGCCCTCCGATGCCTCTTGCAACACCTACCGTCTTACTTGGGTTTCTCTTACCTTGGACGTAGGGTATTTCTTCAGGGCTGCTCCAGCAAAGCACAGCTTCTGCTCCTTACCTTGGACAAGGGGTATCTCCTCACGGCCACCCCTCCTAACCTTGAAGGTGGAGTAGCTCCTCTTGGCCCTCCTGCGCCCACGCAGCCAAATAGTCATGTCTTAATAGCTGATGGCTCTTGATAATGGTATAAACAGATCATATGTTACACATAGCAAAGCTCCTTATCTGTGTGAACAATCAAAGAGGAGTTGAATGAGTACAGAAAACTCCTACTGCTCAGAGCTCAGGGAGACAACACACTCGTTTTGATGTTAATTGATCGTTACAATTTGCTAACTGTCAGTAAATGAGAATATGAGAGGAACTTCCAGGGACTCTGCCCTGAACTACAGCCCCAAATCTAAGACGGGCACATCGCCAGTTGTTGCTTCTAAACATGTTATTACTTTCTCACTGAGGTTTCAGTTGTGAAAATACCATCCACAAAATGCAGAATTCATGGGAGGTGGAGGTTGGGAGGCAGGAAAGACAGCCTTTAAAAAATCCTTTGCCCAGGATAATTATAAACACTGGAGGATGATGCAGGCAAATTAGCATTGTAATGTATGGGAGCAGAAGGCATGGCGATGATTTTCCCACAAGAAACGCCTCTATTTTGGAATTCTCAGTAGTTTACTACTTTCTCTACCATGGGAGTCAACACAGTTTGGAGTTACTGACTCACTGTCCCTGGAGTCTTTTCCTCTGAATTTTAAACCAAGAAAAAAAAACATGAGGCGATAAAAAATAGTGGAAGGACTACAAGGCCAGGAAGAAAAACAATGAGGGAAGAAAGGAAATGAGAGAGAAAGAAAAGGAAGGCAAGAGGAGTGGAAAGAAGTCAGTGTGCTGTGACAGAGGGCTAGAGTGAAAAGATATTTCACCTTGTTCATACTGAGTAAGATAAAAGTTCAAAATATTCTGATTATTTAAGCATTATTGAAAATATTGGTTAGAAATCTGAGTGTTTTTTCAATCTGCAAGCATCTTATTAACCTAACTCAAGTGCTTTATGCATGTTTGAAAGTGAATGTTGGTCATTCAGGGTCCAACTCTTTGACACCCCATGAATTGTAGCCCACCAGGCTCCTCTGTCTATGAAATTCTCTAGGCAAGAATACAGGAGTGGGTAGCCATTCTCTTCTCCAGGAGATCTTCCCCACTTGGGGATCAAACCTGGGTGTCCTGCATTGGTAGGCAGATTCTTTATCATCTGAGTCACCAAGAGTGTTTACTGTGTGTCTAATGTTGCCAGGTACTGGGGTGGCAGATTGGGCTTACCAATGGATCAATATCTGCTCCCTCAGCATCTGTGGTCTGATTGGGGGTTTAAAACAATGAGAAAATTAGAGAGCCTATAAGCATGATGAAAAATTGGTAAAAAGGTAGTTTGTTTTAATTCCACAGACTTCTAGAAAGAAAAGAAAGAGAGGCCAAGTTAATTACCCTTGGGAAGTTCTGCAACCTGCTGCTTCTAGGAGCATCACCATATTCACATATTGCTTCTCTCTTGCAGTAAAACTGTCTTAGCCCAGGTTTCCTCAAGGGCAGAGGCTGCCTAGACTGTGTGCAGGGAGTTTTTTTAGGGAGTGTGAACCTGGACAGCACAGGGAAAAGGGGAGTGAGGATGGAAAGAAAGGGAGGAAGCCAAGACAAGTGTGAGTTACTGAGTCTGAGTTGCCTCCTTGCAGGCTTCCTGGTGCTTGACCTTGTGTGACTTTTCTTTCCTTTTTTTTTAAAACACAAATTTTATTTTCTTGGGCTCCAAAATCACTGCTGATGGTAACGGCAGCCATGAAATTAAAAGATGTTTTCTCCTTGGAAGAAAAACTATGACAAACCCAGATAGCGTATTAAAAAGCAGAGACATCACCTTGCTGGCAAAGGTCCATGTAGTCAAAACTGTGGCTTTTCCAGTAGTCATGTATGGATGTGAGATCTGGACTGTAAAGAAGCCTGAGCACTAAAGAACTAATGCNAAAGATGTTTTCTCCTTGGAAGAAAAACTATGACAAACCCAGATAGCGTATTAAAAAGCAGAGACATCACCTTGCTGGCAAAGGTCCATGTAGTCAAAACTGTGGCTTTTCCAGTAGTCATGTATGGATGTGAGATCTGGACTGTAAAGAAGCCTGAGCACTAAAGAACTAATGCTTTTGAACTGTGGTGTTGGAGAGGACTCTTGAGAGTCCCTTGGACTGCAAGGAGATCCAACCAGTCCATTCTGAAGGAGATGAGCCCTGGGATTTCTTTGGAAAGACTGATGTTAAAGCTGAAACTGCAGTACTTTGGCCACCTCATGTGAAGTGTTGACTCATTGGAAAAGACCCTGGAAAAGATACTGGAAAAGATTGAGGGCAGGAGGAGAAAGGGGTGGCAGAGGATGAGATGACTGGATGACATCACTGACTCAATGGACATGAGTTTGAGCAAATTCTGGGAGATAATGAAGAATAAGGAAGCCTATTGTGCTGCAGTCCATGGGAGTCACAAAGAGTCAGATATGACTTAGTGACTGAACAACAACAATCATTGTTTTTATTTTTTAAATATATTTCAGTCCTGAAGCATTCGAGATCTTAGTTCCCCAACCAGGGATGGCACCTGCACCCCCTGTTGTGGTAACACGGAGCTTTAACTAATGTACCACTAGGGAAATCCACTTGTGGGGCTTTTCTGCTGGCAAATGAAACCAAACCATGGAAAAGTAGGGTGAGAAGTTGAGAAAGAGAGAGTGGAATCTTGGGAGACATCGTTTTGGCCTGTGACTAGAGCCCTATCAAATGTGTCTCAGATTATCCACCCAGAAGATGAAAAAGGCAGCAATGAGCCACTGACTTCTGCATTCCTTGGTCAAGGGTGACCCCCACGTGGACTGACTCCCTGCTCCCCTGGGTTGCGCACAGATGATTGCTGGGCAGTTCCCATGGGAGGATTGTGCTGCAGGGTCAGAGATGCTCTGCGGTGGGAAGTGAGAGGCTCCAGGCAGTGGCCCAAAGTGAGGTGCTGCCAAGTGGCACTTGTGTCAGCCTGGTTAAAACCTCATGTACTTGGACTCTATAAACAGTGGCTGGAGGAAGCAGTGGACCCAAGAAGATTTGCAATGGCCCACAAGTGCTGGCCAATTCAGACACCTGCTGAAGCTATAGAAATTCCTGTTATCTGCCATCCCGTGGAATTACTATTCTGCTGAATATTGATAGACACAGGATTGCTTTCTTTGAGTGACAAGTATAGGAGTTGGTCCAACTCTAGACATGGCTCTATCCAGAGGCTCAAATAAAGCTTCTCAAATAGCTCTTTTTCTCAACTTTGTCCTGCTTTGCTGTTTTGGATTAACTCTTGCCTGGAAAATCCCATGGGTGGAGGAGCCTGGTAGGCTGCAGTCCATGGGGTTTTGAAGAGTTGGACACGACTGAGCAACTTCACTTTCACTTTTCACTTTCATGTATTGGAGAAGGAAATGGCAACCCACTCCAGTGTTGCCTGGAGAATTCCAGGGACAGGGGGAGCCTGGTAGGCTGCCATCTATGGGGTCGCACAGAGTTGGACATGACTGAAGCGACTTAGCAGCAGTAGCAGCAGCAGGCTCCTTTCCACGTGGTAGGAAAGATGACCCTGATAACTTGCACTGGTTCACCTGTCCCATCTTATTTTGTCCCTTGGTATGCAGCTGGACCATTTATCTCAGAGTTGCTTGCAATTAGATGTGACCATATGATGGACTTGGGCTCATACAAGGTGCGCAGAGTGGTGTGCACTGCCGTCTCATGATTTTCTCTTACTTTCTTTCCCCATCTGCCAGTGGGCTGTGGGAGAGCCAGCGAGGACTCTATGGCCCTGGAATGGAGGGAGCCTGGGTTCCCAAGTTGCTGTGTGGAAGGCCACCTGTCAAGCGCCCCTGTTGGAGTGATGGGTAAGAAAAACACAGCTGCAGTGTTTCAAGCCACCGAAACTTTTGTGTGGCTTACTACAGCACTGGGCCTCCCCTGCTCATGATCCATTTGTCCCCATCAATTTTTGAAAAGAATTTTCATTATCTTAGTTCAGTTCAGTTCAGTTGCTCAGTCATGTCCGACTCTTTGCGACCCCATGGACTGCAGCACGCCAGGCCTCCCTGTCCATCACCAACTCCCGGAGTTCACTCAGACTCACGTCCATTGACTCAATGATGTCATCCAGCCATCTCATCCCCTGTCATCTCCTTCTCCTCCTGCCCCGAGTCCCTCCCAACATCAGAGTCTTTTCCAATGAGTCATCTCTTCGTATGAGGTGGCCAAAGTACTGGAGTTTCAGCTTTGGCATCATTCCTTCCAAAGAAATCCCAGGACTGATCTCCTTCAGAATGGACTGGTTGGATCTTCTTGCAGTCCAAGGGACTCTCAAGAGTCTTCTCCAACACCACAGTTCAAAAGCATCAATTCTTTGGCACTCAGCTTTCTTCAGAGTCCAACTCACATCCATACATGACTACTGGAAAAACCATAGCCTTGACTAGATGGACCTTTGTTGGCAAAGTAATGTCTCTGCTTTCCAATATGCTATATAGGTTGGTCATAACTTTTCTTCCAAGGAATAAGCGTCTTTTAACTTCATGGCTGCAGCCACCATCTGCAGTGGTTTTGGAGGCCCAAAAAATAAAGTCTGACACTGTTTCCCCATTTCCCATGAAGTGATGGGACCAAATGCCATGATTTCCATTTTCTGAATGTTGAGATTTAAGCCAACTTTTTCACTCTCCTCTCTCACTTTCATAAAGAGGCTCTTTAGTTCCTCTTCACTTTCTGCCATAAGGGTGGTGTCATCTGCATATCTGAGATTATTGATATTTCTCCCGCAATCTTGATTCCAGCTTGCAACCTAGCATTTCTCATGATATACTCTACATAGAAGTTAAATAAGCAGGGTGACAACATACAGCCTTGATGTACTCCTTTTCCTATTTGGAACCAGTCTGTTGTTCCATGTCCAGTTCTAACTGTTGCTTCCTGGCCCGCATATAGGTTTCTCAAGAGGCAGGTCAGGTGGTCTGGTATTCCCATCTCTCTCAGAATTTTCCACAGTTTATTGTGATCCACAGAGTCAAAGGCTTTGGCATAGTCAATAAAACAGAAATAGATGTTTTTCTGGAACTCTCTTGCTTTTTTCATGATGCAGTGGATGTTGGCAATTTGATCTCTGGTTCCTCTGCTTTTTCTACAGTTTGGGTTATTTGACCACACTCTGAACCAATCAGAATTTTCAGGGGATGGGAGGGTGTTAGGGGTAGGTGGAGAGATTTGATCCCCATCAGAAGCACATGGAAAGGGACCAAAAAGTTTATAAAGTGGAGGAGAGATGGGAGAGAAGAAAAAAGACTCCATGACAGTTGTTATAGGATCATACCCCAGCATCAGATTCTAGGCTAGGCTTTACCATAACTTGCATGGCAGCCCAGGGCAAACTGCTCACCTAGTCTAGGCCTTGTTTGTTTCCCCAATATGATGCAAACGTTGGGTTGTGTGTGCTCAATCACTCAGTCATGTCCAACTCTTTGCAATCCCAAGCACTGTAGCCTGGCAGACTCCTCTGTCCCTGGAATTTTCCAGGCAAGAATACTGAAGTGGGTTGCAGTTTCCTCCTCCAGGAGATCATCCTGACCCAGCAATCAAACCCTTGTCTTTTGTATCTCCTGCATTGGCAGGTGGATTCTTTACGACCATGTCATCTGGGAAGCCTGAGCATTTGGTTAGATGGTTTCTAGTGCTCTTTTCAACTTTGAGATTATTTTCATAATTAAATGATAAGAAATTAAGCTGCACAGTTTCTACTGTTTCCTAGGTGGATTGAGTGACACTGTAGAGGGTGTTCTGCTCTCTCACTTTTTTGTGGGGCGGGAGGAGGTAAGGAAGGCACCACACAGCATATGAGATCTTAGTATCCCAACCAGGGATCAAACCCACACTCTCTGGATTGGAAGTGCAGGGTGTTAACCACTGGACCACCAGGGGAGTCCATTTCCTCCTCTTTGTAAGTGTCATGAGAACTGTGAGCTGCTGCCACTCATCCTTGGCAGTGCCTTCAGCTGTGCTGGCCGACTAAGTGAGGACCACGGATACCATGGATGCAGAGGGTGCGTGTCCCTTCCATGCAGTGAAGAAGGAAAACACAGGCAGCTCTTCCACTGATTCTGCACCTGCCCATCCATCTCCCACTTGGGCAGGAGTATTTTGAACGAAAGAAACAAGGACGCCTGGGTCAGAGCTATTTCCCTAGTAGATGGGCCTGGTGGTCCTATCCTGTAGATCTGGAGCTTACTTCCTGAACCGTGGGTATGATGAAGGAAAGTATAATCCTGCCCATTTGATAGATATTTAATCAAGAAGGGCATCGAATGCAGATTTAGAAATGGCAGAGGTTGGTCCATTCAGTGGCTGGCAGCCATTTGTGGAGGCTCCATGGGCAGAACTAGAATAGATGGATCTAGTGAGAAAATGCTGAAGCAAAGCAAACATTTCCAGGTGCAAATAGAATGCCCAGAAGGGGGCAAGGCAGTGAGAAATGGCATTTATAAGGACTTAGAGGGAAAAGAGCAAAGAACAAAGATAGTAAAAATCACATGCCGGGTCACTTTGAAGGCATCCATAAGGTCTTTATTGTCTCCTTAAGAATGTATCATACTGTAAGAAAAAGGGGAAAAGGAAAAAAAGAATCAGAATGGACAGGTTTGAGATGCAGACCTAGCTGGTCCGGGCTAGATGATCTTTATCCTATCTCTGTGATGTGGAATCTGTAGTCATAAATAATACAATTGTGCTTTAAAGTGAATTATTTTGTCATGTCTGCTAATTTTTCTCATGCTAATCCTTTCCTGGGGGCAAATCCCTTCCTAAGGATCCTAATCAGACATTTTCTCTGTATTAAGGGTTCTACTTTGTTATTTATTTATTTTTGTCAAAGTCTAGTTGATTTACAATGTTTTGGGGGTACAGCAAAGTGATTCAGTGATATATACATGCATTTACACATGTATATATATACTTTTTTAGATTCTTTTTCTTATAAGTCATTACATGATACTGAATATAATTCCCTGTGTTACAAAATCAGTCCTTGTTAATTTTCTATTTTTATTTTAAATATAGAAAAATAATTTTCTATTTTAAATATAGTAGCATGTGTCTATTAATCCTACATTCCTAATTTATCTCTCTTTCTCTCTTTCCCTTTGGTAACTATAAATTTGTTTTCCATGTCTGTGAGTCTATTTCTATTTTGTAAATAAGTTTATTTGTATAATTTTTTAAAGATTCCATATATAGGGGTCTTATTTGAATCTAAACTGATGTCTTTGTATATTAGGAAAATTAATAGTGTTGCACTCAGATATCTTATCATGAGGGACTAATTGTGTCCAGGGAGAGGGATGTCCTTGAGAAAAGATCTGGGCTCATGTTCTAAACTCAATAGTGTTCCAGGGGCAGCTATGGAAGCAGTTGCCACGGTGACTGATCTTGTAAATGCAAATCTGAGTTGGTAAGGATGTGAAATCAAAAACACGGGGAAAATCACATTCACTAAACATGTCTAAAACATTCTTTCCTTCTTTTATCCAACAAGTATTTGATGAGCACTTACTTTGTGCCCGTCAGGTCACTTGTTTCTGGGATATAGTGATAGGTATCCACCCCAGGTGCATTTAAGGTGGTGAGATCACCGATGAACGAGGTCAGCTAGTGATGTGGATGTCATTAGATTAATGAAATGGAGAGGAATTAGGACCTTGCGGGGACAGGGTTGTTTGTGTTTAAACCTGAAAGATGACAAGGAACCAGCCATGCAAGGACAAGGGTGTTTCCAACAGTATTAAGACCAGTTGCAAAGTCCCCAAGGAGGGAAGGAATCAGCCTGTTCTATAACCTGAAAGGAGGTCAGAAGGACTGCAGCATAATGAACAGGGTTAGAACAGCAGGAAGTGAACCGGTCATTTAGAGCAGAGCTTCTCAACCACAGTGCTATTATTGTCATTCTGGGCCGGAAAATTCCTTGTTGTTGGAGGCTGTCCTGTGCATTGTAAGATGTTTTGCAGTATCCCTGGCCTCCACCCACTAGATGCCAGTAGTTCCCCCGAGTTGTGACAACCAAAAATGTTCCTGGCCATCGATCCACATATCCTAGGGTGCTGAGAACCCAAAGAGAAGTGGAACACCAAGGAGGGTCACCACGATGTGAAATAGAAGAGGAAAAAGGCATTGTGATTTTATGAGTCTGCTGGCTGGGATGTGGGACCCAGATATCTGGTCAAATATTATCCTTGATGTTCCCGTGAAGATATTTTTTAGATGAGATTAATATTTAAATCAGTAACCGGTTTACGTTGTTTATTTATGGCTGTACCGGGTCTTTGCTGCTGCACGTGGGCTTTCTCTAGTTGCAGCAAGCGGGCTTACTCTTCTCGGTGCACTGGCTGCTCTCTGTGATGGCTTCTCTTGTTGCAGAGCACAGGCTTGCAGGCTTCATTGGTTGTGGTGTGTGCCCAGGCTTAGCTGCTCTGTGGCACGTGGAATCTTCCCAGACCAGGCATCGAACCTGTGTCCCCTGCATCAGCAGGCAGATTCTTTCCCACTGTACCACCTGGGAAATCTTAAATCAGTAGCCTTTGAGTAAAGCACATTACCCTCCATAATGTGAACGGGCCTCACCCAAGCAGTGGCAGCTCTTAAGGGAAGAAAGACTGACTTTCCCCCAAAAGAGGGTATTCTGGCAGCAGATTGCCTTTGAAGTTGAGCTGCAACACCAGCTCTTTCCTGGGTCTCTAACTCTATGGGCTTGCCCTGTGGAGTTTGGACTTGCTAGCCTACATGATCTCGTATAGCCAGGACTCCAGCATCTGATTAGTGCCACTGCCTGGGGATGGAGCTAGGGGGCTGGGAGCAACAGGACAGGTGGCTGGAGCCCAACCAATAGGTTTGAGAATAACGCAGAAAACAAAGGCTTTGTCAGAGAGGGCAGATTTTTTTTCGTGTGGCTAGAGCAGGGCAAGTGACATGGTTAACAAAAGCCTCACTGAGAGCTGGTGAGAGTTGCTAACACTGAGATGGGGACAGAAGCTGGTCCATGACACCCTGGGTACTCCTGCTAACAGGCAAGCGGGACTTTGGGGGAGGCTGATGATAACCTCAGAGGAGGTGACAGTCAAGGAAATACAACCATCGTTGTCTTGTGATGGTATTTTAGCTCCTACTGTGGTGCGGGGGGAGCTGCGAATGGAGATATATTCCAAATCCCTCCTTTGAGGTGTAACTTACTACCTGGGGGGAGGGGGGGATCTCAAAATGGTGCTCAGGTTAAGAACAGGCTGGCTGTTTGCAACCTGATTCAGAAGGAACAAAACCAGCGCAAAACCAGGGACAACTCTGTCTCCATTTCTAGGAGCATTTAAAGAGGTGCTTATGTTGCCAGATAGACATACCTGATTCTGAGAAACAAAAGACACATTATCTCACTGAATATGTGAATATTTGGATTCTCTCCCAAGAAAAGCCAGAGGGAAGAGGAAAAAATGGTTTCCTCTCTATTTCCTGCTAGGAAGACACCCAGGTTTGCTGATTGGAGGGGAAGATTGAAGAGAAGTTTCTTTTTATAGATGTGGGTTTTGGGGGCGAGTTCCAGCCAGCATTACAGGTATCCATCCAGTCTCCTCAGTAAACTTGCTGTGACCCGGCCTTAAGGGAAAGCTTTGGCGGCCTCCGTTCCTGGGCTATGTTGCTGACCCAACCTGAAATCCCTCTTTAGGTTGAGTCAGCAACATATCCCATGACTTTTGGGTGATAGCTTCTTTTATATATGACCATAAAGCAAAAGGCCCTTGGCTACATCGTGTTGAATTTCCCAGAGGCTGTGACCAGGGATTAGACTGAGGTAAAAAAGTTCAAGAGATACTGCTAAAAAGTGTTGAGTTACGCATAACGCGGCTTAGTCACGGCTTGAAGTATTTGCGGAGAGCAAATAAGACCATGGATAATTGAGAATAAAACATGTTGCTTTTCACACATTGGGAGGGCTCAAGTGCAAACAAATCCCTTAAAACATTTTAGCTTCAATTAACTTCATATCATAACACACACACACACACACACACACACACACACACAGAGTTACACATTTATCTTTTGACTTCTGTTGCTTTGGCTATTGATGTGGTTCTCCAAATCCAGTCTTCTATAAGCACATAAAAGTTTTTCTTAAAAATTATCCAATTTATCAGACATCCCTGGTGGTCCAGTGGTTAAAAATCTGCCTTCCAATGCTGGGAACGTGGGTTCCGTCCCTGGTTAGGGACCTAAGATCCGTGTGTGCTGTAGTAATTTGCTTCAGTTGGGTCCGACTCTTAGCTACCCTATGGATTTTAGCCCACCAGGCTTCTCTGTCCATGGGATTCACCAGGCAAAAATACTAAAGTGGGTTTCTGTGCCCTCCTCCACGGGATCTTCCCAACCCAGGGATTGAATCCGCATCTCTTAAGTCTCCTCATTGACTGGTGGGCTCTTTACCACTAGGACTCCCTGGAAGCCCTTAGGAGCCACATGGCCCAGAGCAACTAAGGCCAAGCATTGCAACTACTGAGCCTGTGTGCCACAACTAGACAGAAGCCTGGGTGCAGAAATGAAGACTCGGCATGGCCAAATAAATGAATTAATTTTAACAAGTTATCCAATTTATTATATAATCTAAATATAAAAATCCCCCCAAAGGTGCATCAGTACACAGCTAACCAAACAGATCTGGTCTTTACTGTTCTTTGTTTGCTTGTTTGGTTTGGCTTCTTGATACTCATTCTATCGATAGGTCTTTGGTTCCCCTCTGTTGTTTTCTCAATAACGCTGCCCAGGACTCACCTTCCTGTAGGTATGGCAGCTCCCCTGTCCTCAAGTATTGCTCTTAGACCTGGCAGTATGACGATAACCCAGTGTCATGGCTGGGAATCACTGCTTTATAAGAATGGTCGGTGTGATAAAACCATATACAAACACTTCAGATAAACTGATGACCTCCAGCTCTAACTGCTAGGTTGGAATCATCTGAGTCTGTTCATTTCAGTGTTTTATTTCAATAGGAGGCATTTTTTGTTCAAACATGAGCAAAAATTGATATTACTTAAGGGGGGAGTAATTGTAGTGGCACAAAACCTTTGGTCTTTGTCCTCAAGAAATCTGTTTGTGGTTAAACCTGACGGGTGACATTCATAGCTCTGTGACTGAGCAGATTACTCAATTTATTCTGACTTTCAATTTCTTTATCTATAAAGTGGGGTTACCAACCATCAGCCGTAACTGGCGCACATGATTGTTGTGGTAATTACAAGCAATAGCATGAGTGAAGCGGTGGTAAGTTTTAAAGCACTGTGCTTTTATGTTTGCATTCCATCATAAATACTTTCTGAGCATTTATTTACAAATTTGCTGGCATCCTCTGTGTACTAAGCTCCAAGTGTAATATCCAATATAGAATAAACAGGTCAGATGTGTTCCCTGTTCTGGGGATTGCAGTGGGAGAAACCCATGAAATGAGAAAGAACTAACGCTCTCTGGGCCCTTATCTAAGAAGTAATGAGAATTTAAGCTCTGTAATTAATTAGCTTCTCAAAGATTTAAAGAGCACTGGTTGAATTTTTGTATGTTGGGTTCTATTTTGGATTTGAGTCAAGGTGGATTGACACCTTTAATTTAGTTTTTAAAATAGAGCTCCTTTTAAAATTATTAAAAAAAAAAACACTATGCTTATTTAAAATAGAGGCTACAGAATTGCAAAAAGTAGAAATTGTCAGTACCTTGGCTTGAGCTGAATCTGAACCCCAATAGGTCATTGGTTCCTGTAGGTATGGCAAAATCTTATGAGAATTAAGAGAAACATGATTTAAAATGCCAAGCATAATATTTGGTGGGTATTTAATAAATGCTGTGGGGTTTTTTTCTTCTTCCTATATTTTGAAAGTCAAGTTGAGTGGAATTAACTTTATATGTAACACACTGATCTGAAAAAATCTTGATCTACTATGAATATATATTTGGGTCATTTGGGGTTCCATTTATGCATATTCAGTGTCTCCAAATATTGAGTGTCGGGTAGAAGGCCCTTCCTTACCATTTTACTAACCATCTCAAGGGCTTTTCACATAATTGATCATTAACTCTCAGAAAATGCCTAACCCACAAATTATCCTGGCTGCTTTACATTTTTGAGGAAAAGATACATTTACAAAACTGTCTTTTTGTTTGTTGAATAACTTTAACCTCCAACCACAGTCATTTCCCTGCGGGTGCAAATGTAGTAAAGTGTCTTTTCTGAGTATTTAAAGAATGGAGCCATCAAAATTAGTAAATAGTGAAGTTTCACTTTTATTATTTTGCAGTCATAGTTTCATTATAAATTAAGGAAAGAAATTTGCCTGTTGACAAAGGGGCCAGAGAGGTTTTCTCTTTTATTGATGTCTGCAGGGTTGTGACTCAGAGTCTGTCAGCTGAAACAACGTCTACACTAATGAAAATGGATTCTGTTTGCTTTTCAGTTAAAGTAGGAGGTCCCGAAGAATAGAGGATATACTGGAAGTATTTCTCGAAAGTCTTCCTTAAAGTAGAATATTGCACGGCATCCCATGAAATGCTCCTCCTTCATTATGCAAAAGGAGGAGGTCATGGATTTACAGACCAGGCCTGCACTTTGGTGTCATCAAATCAGTTTCAGGCTGGACTCCAGGTCTATCTTGTAATCCAGACAAGCTGGTCAACCTCTCTGAGCCTCAATTTCCTCATCTCTGATGAGGTAAATACTTCCTGCCTCATAGTCAGGTCAAAAGGAGAGCATGGTTGACTAGTCACATTTCCTAGTAAGCCTGTAGTAAATCTTTATTTTTTTCACTCTCTTCTTTCTTAAATTAAAAAGTTAGAGTAGGTAGTTTCAACACTAAACACCTCTCATTTGTATGGCTGGCTACAAAGTGTTTCTGTATACATTTTCTCCTTTGGTTTTTTAAAATAGCTTTGCGAAATAGGTAGACCTGACTTACTCTTAACACTATTCTACAGATTCAGAAAGAGTGCTCAAAGGACTTTTGAGAACTAGCTGCCTCCATCACTTGGCTGGTGAAGGAAGATGGAGGGGGAGGGTCTAGGCCATTTGGCACATCTGTCTGCTTTCCCCACTCTCATTTGTAGCCCCTTATCTCTTTGAGGAAAATACACATGGCTAACTTGGCTATATTCTTGTTTAAAAAAAAATTTTTTTGGCCAAGCTGCATGGCATGTGGGCTCTTAGTTTTCTCACCAGGAACTGAAAGTCTGTCTCCTGCCTGGGAAGTGCAGAGTCTTAACCACTGGATGGCCAGGGAAATCCTTCTTCTTGTTTTCTGATAATCACTATGTATCAGGGTTCAATCACAGATTTATCACAAGGCGTTGGCTTATGTAATTACGGGAGCAAGCTAAGCAAGCCTGGGGCAGTGGTGGTGGCGGCGAGGGTGTTGGGGGGACTGCTTTCCTGGTGGCTCAGATGGTAAAGAATCTGCCTGCAGTGTAGGAGAGCTGCATTCGAACTCTGGGTTGGAAGATCTCCTGGAGAAGGGAATGGCAATCTACTCCAGTATTCTTGCCTGGAGGATTCCATGGACAGAGGAGCCTGGTGGGCTACAGTCATGGGGTTGCAAAGAGTCAGACATGACTGAGGGACTAACCCTTTCACTTTCATTTCTTTTTCACTTTCTAAGCAAGCCTGGAGAGTGTGGGGGCAGGCAGTCAGGAGGGAAGATTGTGAGCATCTGGAACCACAGAAGCATGAGCTGAAACTTGGAGTCGATGAACTCAGAGGGCAGGAAGAGTGGAGGTCTCTTCCCTCTTTTAAAGGACTTCCAGCTGTTTAAGTCTCAAAAGTATTCTCCATCACCACAGTTTGAAAGCATCGACTCTTGAGAGTCCCTTGGGCAGCAAGGAGATCAAATCAGTCAATCCTAAAGGAAATCTGTCCTGAATATTCATTGGAAGGAGTGTTGCTGAAACTTCAATACTTTGACCACCTGATGGGAAGAGCCAACTCGCTTGAACAGACCATGAGCTGGGAGAGATTGAGGGCAAGAAGAGAAGGGGGCAACAGAGGATGAGATGATTGGATAGTATCATCAACTCAATGGACCTGAGTTAGAGCATACTCCGGGAGATGGTGGACAGGGAAGCCTGCAGTCCATGGGGTCGCAAAGAGTTGGACACAACTGAGCGACTGAACAACAAGAAAGCATGAAACACAGTCTCAGCTTCCTGGAGGGCCTCTAATCCCCATTTCTCACATCCGTGGAATTTTCCTCAGATTTGCAGTGCCAAAAGCACTATAATTGTGCTTTCCCTTCAAAACTCCACTTCCATTCTCTTTTGCCCAGAAACACGAAGTTGAGCTTTGTTCTGTGTGTAATTACCTGGGGTGACAGTCTTGCTGTCTCTTACTCAGGTTAAAGGGACAGTCCCGCATCTCAGGAGCATCAAATGGTGAGACAGGTTGCCATGAAGGAGCGTCAGGCATCCTTGTTGCTGAGCTCTGATTGGTGCCACACAGGAAGGCTGCCCTCATCCTGTGCTGACACTCAGCCCTGTCCTGTTTGGTTTGGTGACTGTGGCATTAAGGAGCACATGGGTGAGAGGGTTTTGGCAGATGGCAAAAACGACCACAATTTTTCATGCTTGTGATTTGGCATTGAAACTCCTCTCATCAGTAAGTGGGATTTATTTCCCCATTCTCAAATCAATGTTGGTCTAGTAACTTGCTTTGGCAATGGAATGCAGTGGAAGTGAACACTGTGCTGGTTCTGAGCTTAGACACCAAGAGGCCCTGGGGACTACCAGGCTCTCTCTGGGAACCCTGGCCAGATAATTTATGACCAAGCCCAGGCGAGCCTGGTGGAGAATGGGAGATTATGTGGAATAGAGATGAGTCATTTCAGCTGAGACCATTCTAGATTAGTCTAACTCAACTGACCTAGTAGCCAACTATAAATGCATTCGCAAACCCAACTGAGATGAGAAGAGACACCCAGTGGATCACTCATCACAGCCCTAGTTATCAACCTTTATAATTGTGAACTAAATAAATGGCCCTTGTTTTAATACTAAGTTCTGGGATGGTTTGTAATACAGTAAAAACTAATGGGGACAGTTTTTGATTTTTACCTTGAGTACAGTTACTGATGGGCTTCCCTAGTAGCTCAGCTGGTAAAGAATCTGCCAGCAATGCAGGAGACCCCTGGTTCGATTTGTGCATTGGGAAGTTCCCCTAGAGAAGGGATAGGCTACCCACTCCAATATTCTTGGGCTTCCCTGGTGGCTCAGATGGTAAAGAATCTGCCTGCAATGCAGGAGACCTGGGTTCAATTCCTGGGCTGGGAAGATCACCTGGAGGAGAGCATGGCAACCCACTCCAGTATTCTTGCCTGGAGAATCCTCATGGACAGAGGAGCCTAGAGGGCTAAGTCCATGGGGTTGCCAAGAGTTGGACATGACTGAGGGACTAAGCACACAGCACAGACACAATTACTGATAGGGACGCTCTGAGCATTTTGTAACTTCTTGTTTTGGAACAAAGAATTAATAGGATGTTTCTGCTGGTGAAGTTAATAGATTTCTTCTGTCTAGCATTTTTCTGATATAGCATAGCTCCTATACTCTGAAAACTGACATATGGATGTAGAATAGAGTTTAGAAGTTTGATAAAATCTCCACATTTTAGCACAGAATTCTGGATGACATAAGACACTAGGCTTTGAATCTCTGTTTCAGCCAGATCTTCCATGGACCCCTTAGGGGTTTAAGAAGGCATGGGCTCTGGCTCCCTTCTTATTCTTAGTCAAGTAAACGCAGGTTTTAACAGGCCAAGTGGCCTAAGTAGGTGACAACTACACTCATTTCCTATTGCATTCATAATCTCCTGCCCAATTTCCTTGACTTCAATGGGGTCACAGATCTGAAGAATTACAGAGCTATTTAGTGGTAGCGAAAGAACAATTTCAGAGGAGATTCATAGATTTTGATGACTATGAATCATACCTTAAGAATTTGTGGCTACCTTTGAAGTGCAAACCACAGGATGTATCTGATTTACTCAGCGTCTGTGCTGTTCCTGTGATTCAGTTTCCAAAAGACCTGACTGAGCTGAAAATGAACTGCACCCACCAAGAAGACCATTGGTAAAAATGTTGGGTATGTTAACCAGAATTGCACTGAATTTTCTGGCCCCTCGGCCAACATCTTGCTCAAGTTTGGAGTTTATTGGCTTTGCAGAAATGTTTTCTTTCAGGAAACTCTTGAGATCAGAGCCGAGTCTTCCTTGGAGATGTAGACTGTGATGAGATCGGCTCCAGAGGAGTGTACTCCTAACGTTCTTCAGAAGAGCTCAGTTTA
Source organism: Neotragus moschatus (assembly GCA_006410615.1). Taxonomy (NCBI): domain Eukaryota; kingdom Metazoa; phylum Chordata; class Mammalia; order Artiodactyla; family Bovidae; genus Neotragus; species Neotragus moschatus. The sequence continues at coordinate 981,879 of SJYA01000262.1, forward strand.
ACATGCTTTCTTACTGACTGGTCAAGGCATACATAGGACTGCCACCTGACCGACAAGAACGGACTTTTGACTGCGTTTGATAGAACAACACTTTTTTTTTTTTTTTAGATTCCTTCATATTGAGTGAAGAGAAAGTGCACCCCTGATGGTCCTCTCATCATGAACCTAATCTGGTTAGTGGGCAAATCTGGCAGACATTTTAGTGTGACATCAATGAATCTTTTCATTTACTTTACTTGGTGTATTTAGTTGAAGGTTCTGGTGGACCAAATATGTAAATTTCTAGGAACTAGGTCTCAGTTGAAGGGATTACCAAATTTGCCAGAGAAATCGACTGGCTTTGTCACCCTGGAATGTGTACATTTAAAAAATATTTTCTATTATGATTGAAAAATGATGTGACTTTTAATCTAACAAATTCATCAGAAACTTCTTCCTTTTGAACTCTAATTTTATTTTGGCAGAAGAGAGAGGCTATACTTTCCCAAGGCGTGACATTATGCTTTCAACTCAGCCAAGCCTATTCTATTAGATTTCCAATGTAAAAAATAAATTAATCCAATGACAATTTGATTAGCTGATGATAATGATGACTAGTACTAGTTGCATTTATTGAGCACTGGGCAAGACAGTAAATGATCCATATTAATCATCTTATTTAATCCTCACAATAACCCGGTGAGGTAGGCACTATATTACCCCCATTTTCAGAGCAGCAGCAGCAGAGTTCATTTTCAGATGATGAAATCTAGGGACAGAGAAATCAAATGCCCAGGTGGCATAGCTAGTAAATGGGAAAAGATGAGGCCCAAATGTGGTTTTGTTAGGCACAAAACTCAAGCATTTCAAAATGTTATATAGGATTAAAGTACCAAAGAATTTCTGTTTTTCATCTTTTATCAAAATGTGCTTAAGCAGTTAGTGGCAGCTCTTTTTTGCATTATCAAACTAGATGCTTATAACAGCAGGGGAAGAAAAACAATTTTCTCTACACTTCTGAGTACTTAGTGAGATCTTTGTAATACAATACGGATTAACATAAGAAAAACAAGTAAATTTATTAACATGTGGACCTCATGTATACAGGGGAGGTGCCCAGGAAAGAAATGAGTGACTCAAACAGGGGACTTAGAATTCAGGCTTCAATACCATCTTAATGACTTTTCAGGAAAGTTGAATGGGCCCCTAGGAGAATATGTGGGAGATATTATTGTTGGTGACAAAGTTTGTGTGGGTGTGGTGTCTACTTCTAGTCAATCCCTCCTGTGATAAGTCCATCTTCCCTGATTGATGAAATTCTTGGAGAAGGAATTTATAGCAACTGATTTCATTTTGGCGGAGAAGGCAATGGCACCCCACTCCAGCACTCTTGCCTGGAAAATCCCATGGATGGAGGAGCCTGGTGGGCTGCAGTCCATGGGGTCGGACACGACTGAACGACTTCACTTTCACTTTTCACTTTCATGCATTGGAGAAGGCAATGGCAACCCACTCCAGTGTTCTTGCCTGGAGAATCTCAGGGACAGGGGAGCCTGGTGGGCTGCTGTCGAATGGGGTCACACAGAGTCGGACACGACTGAAGCGACTTAGCAGCAGCAGCAGCAGCAGAGTTCATTTTGGAGGATCTGTCTTTAGTCAGATAAGGGAAGTTCAGAGAAAGTCCCCCTGGCCCCACACTTGTTGTTTCCAGATGCCCATAAAATAATCAGCATACTAAAGTGGCGAATTTGGGGGTGACAGGTCCTATGAGCCTTTAAAGCTTAATATCACTTGGTTTAACTTTTGGTTGAGGAACACTCAGTGTTAACTCCTAGAAGTAGAGTATGAGAAATGATGTCAAGTTTGCCATCTCTATTGGATTACATTCTGAAGGATCTTTTAGGCTTTTCATTCCATTCCTAAAAGAATATTTTGGCCATAATTCTGTTGCAGGATAGGAAACTCCTTCCAGAGCCCAAGAGTAGGATCTTGTCTAATGCTTGGAAATGAATTGTCTAAGGAAACAGACGTGATGACAAAGCAAGAGACTTTATTGGGAAGCAGTGCCTGGGTGGAGAGCAGCAGGGTAAGGGAACCCAAACGGACTGCTCCGCCACTTGGTTCACAGTCTCCGGTTTTATGGTGATGGGGTTAGTTTCAGGGTTGTCTCTGGCCAATCATTCTGACTCAAGGTCCTTCCTGTGGCACACACATTACTCAGCCAAGATGGATTCCAGGGAGAAGGATTCTGGGAGGTTGGCAGGACATATGAGTTGGCATCTCCTCTCTCCTTTTGACCTTTCCTAAATTCTTACATTTGGTGGTACCTTGTTAGTTCCATGTTTCTTACCAAGACATCCTGATGTAAGTTGACTCATGTGAGTGGTTACCATGGTGTCTGGCCACAGCAGGTGGTTTCAGTCACTGGTTCTCCTAACAAGTCTAGAGATGGGGAAAGAGAGATGGACAAAAAGGGCGGAGAAGAGAAAGAATGAGAGAGACAGAAGGAGGGAGCATGAAAGAGGGAACTGCCTTTACTACTACCAACCAGCAACTGGCCTTCTCACATCTCTCCGGACTTCTTTTCACGCATCCAAGACATGTCAGAGCAACTCTAGGTGTTTCTGTTGTATTGCTTGGAAAATTAAAGGTCGTCACACATTGCAAGGTGTGGTCTTATTTTACTTAATTCTATATACAACTGGTTTTGTTTGAGCTCTGTCAGCTATTTGCCTTCCGTGGGCAGCTACAGTTGGCTGGCACGCAACTAGCCAAGTATGTGTTAGTCAACACATGAGATACAGTTTGTGCAGCCATGTAATGAAAAAGCCCATGAAGTTTAGGCATGTTGAATCTTCTTCTAAGACGTCCAGTGGGGTTCTGTAAGGAAACTTTTGGCTACAGGGAAACGTAGGGCCAATGCCTTTCCCAACCAAAATATGTTGGTGACATTACCCTGTAAAAACAAACATCCACTTTGATTTGCGAGGAAATCCTTGGTGCTTGGAGAGGTTAGAGAAATGGATTCAGAAGACATTCATCTCATGGAATGTCTGCAGCAGTGCAGCTGGCCACAGAGAGAGCCTTGGACAAAGGAGGAGGAAGCCAGGGTGACTCACTCCACGTTGGCTGGGTGGTTCACACGCCTGCCTGCCCAACGGAACAGGAAGGCCCTTATTGCACTCAATTGTTTTCCTGAATGCCTTTCTCAACAACAGCGAAAGGAAACATTACTGTTTGGCTTCAAGCCATCCAGGCCACTCGGTACTTACAGTGCTTAGAATGTAAAAGCTGGGCTTGGCCTAAACCTGCAGAGACACACGGCTGCCGTTGTTTCTGTCTGTGTTTCAGATTAAACGGCTGCCTTTTGCAGTAAACAGTCCTGGGTGATTTAAGACAGTGGGAACTCCCTTTACTAGCAAAACCCCCGACCCAGGTCTGACCATTTGCTTTACAGGCCAGCAACCCCATGGGGGTGCCTGATCACCACCACACATTGACTCTCGCTGGAATAAAAGACAGCTATGCCCTTTTTGTAGAGGTTTGCTCCAGAGGGACTGGGCAGGTGGGGAACGAGTGGCCTGGGGAAAAAAGAGGAAGAGGAAACCAGCAGGTTCCTTAATACAGAGGATGCCTGGAGGGCTTGGGCCTCCAGGTGGAATTACAGGCGCCGTGAGCCCCCAGGGCGCCTTTCCTGGTGGAGCTAGTGGTAAAGACCATGCCTCCCAAAGCAGGAGACGTAAGAGGTATGGGTTCAATTCCTGAGTTGGGATGATCCCCTGGAGGAGGGCATGGCAACCCACTCCAAGTATTCTTGCCTGGAGAATTCTATGGACAGAGGAGCCTGGCGGGCGTCTATAAGGTCGCAGAGTCAGACACAACTGAAGCGACCTAGCATGCATGCACGCACGCACGCACGCACGCACGCAAGGCCCAAACTTCACTGCTCTTTTCCTCAGAACCCCTAGAAGACCTCACAAGCCTGCCTGTCATGGTCCGGGGTCTCCAGAGTCAAGGTGTCAGGGACAAGCCTGGTAATTCTTCCCCTGCAGACACCCTGCCTGGGCCCTGGCCTGTTCCTCTGCTGCCCACCCCTGAGAAGACTGCTCCAGGGGCACAGAGGCTGGACTCGTGCTTCAGTTTGTGACAGAAAATGGGGTCTAGGACTGAGGTGGAGAGAAAGCTTCTCTCCTTGATTCAGGACGGCTCTGGGCACTGAGTGCCAGTGTGCCAGCACCCTCCAGGCTTCGGCTTCCTGAACTGGCCTCAGTGCTCTCTCCTCAGAGGCTCATGCTGGCAGCCGGAGGGGGGGTCAGGAGGGTGGGCTGGTGGTGGCAGGAGGCAGATTCCATGGCACCTCTTGTCCTCACTCCCTGGCTCCCGCCTTCTCTCAGATTCCCTGCACCGGCTCCGTCCTCAGCTTCAGACAAGCTCTCAGGCAGATCGCCTCCCAGAAAGTGGCACAAGCAAAGGGTTTCCTGGCCCGTTTGTTCTGACACAGCTGAGAGCTGGAATCCATTAGGGCTCATCCAGAAAATCCTCCTTCTTGAGTTTATGCCACATCCTCTAGGGGTTTTGTCAGTTCAGAGCCATACGCACCCAGTAACACAGCTTGCCAGACTTTCCCATGCTCCAGATAGCTTGGGCAGCTAGATTAAGGAAGAGCAACCAGGTTCTTTGCTGTAGGACTTCTCAGAGACAGAACTGTGTGTCTGGGTAGCTTTACAAAGAGGCTCAGATATTTGGGGTTAACTTGTCCTTTGGCGCATGTGTGCCAAGAGTCAGTTGTGTCCGACTCTTTGTGATCCTGTGGACCACAGCCCACCAGGCTCCTCTGTCCAAAGGATTCTCCAGGCAAGAATACTGGAGTGGGTTGCTGTGGCCTTCTCCAGGGGCTCTTCCCAACCCAGGGATCCAACCTGCATCCCTCCTGCTCTGGCAGGCTGGTTCTTTACAACTAGCACCACAAGAGAAGCCCCAGCTTGTGCTTTAGTCTGGTTAAATACTAATCTCTAGTTCCAAAGCGGAAACAATAAGCATGTGATTTTCAAACAGTTGAGAGGGCCTCTCTCAGAGAATTTGGACTCAGCAGCCAGGAATAATGCTACAGGCAGCTTTATGGCTCCCTCTGACTCCCCTGAATCCCCTGAGGGGAGGGGAGTGTCTGAGTTCAATGGAGGGGAAGGGTTACAGCTTTCAGAGCCCTGAGCAGGGTGAGCTGGTTGCGGCTGGCCAGAAGAAGCAACAGTGTCTGGACTGAATGCCCTTCACTGGGAGTGAGGTGGGGACAGCAATTATGACCTCACGTTCCAGGCAGGGTGGGGTCGAGGGATAGCCATGGGTCCTCAGGCTGCCCTTGAGAAAGGGCCAGAAGACTTACCCTTTTGGGAGAGCTGGTAGCCTCAGGGCTCCTAGCGGAAACAAGCGGACTTGCCCAAGCTAGGGTGCGTAGGCTCACATGGTCCCCGGTTCTCTAAGGGACACATCAAAAAATAAGCAAACCAAATCCCAACAACAAAAGCCAAATCATACCCTTAAATTCAAACATCACGTTTGTACACGCGTACTGTTTCTAACACATAAACACATACTGTCAGAATGTTATAACCGGACGGAACCATCAAGCTCACTCATTGGGGCCTGAGTGAAAATCTCATTATGGAGCAATATTTACCTAGAAGCCTAAACCCTGGGGACCAAGGGTGAAGGAGGACTGTCTGCAAAACACAATCAATACACAATCTTGCTATCATTGGACCACTGCCGCCTTTTATTTTTCTTTTTCTTTTTTTTTTTTTTTAACTCTTCAGCCACTCCACCGTGCAGCTTCAAAAATCTCCTCAACATCCTCTCCCACCCCCAGCCGACTCCAGCACCTCCCCAACTCCCTCCTGCTGCCGTGGAAGTCAGGAATCTTAACCACTGGACCACCAGAAATGTCCCATTGCTGCCATTTTCTTTCTTTCTTTTTTTTCTTAAAGAAACATCACAGATGTATAGAACAGTCTTTTGGACTCTGTGGTAGAGGGAGAGAGTGGGATGATTTAGGAGAATGGCATTGAAATATGTATAATATATAAGAAATGAACCACCAGTCCAGGTTCGATGCAGGATACAGGATGCTTGGGGCTGGTGCACTGGGATGACCCAGAGGGATGGTACAGGGAGGGAGGTGGGAGGTGGGTTCAGGATGGGAAACACGTGTACACCCGTGGCAGATTCATGTTGATGTATGGCGAAACCAATACAATATTGTAAAGTAATTAGTCTTCAATTAAAATAAATAAATTTAAATAAAAAAAGAAACATCACCTATTAAAACCTCTTAGAAACAGAATTTTATGGAACTCAGGAACACGTTCATCTATATAGATTCCAGCTTTCTTTGTTCTTTCTTCAGCAACAAAGAGATTAGCAGAATACCCACATTAGAAATAAACAACATCCAGCCACGTAGGTACTTGACAAGTCTGCTTATAAGAAGCATCCTCTTTCACTTTCCTCTCCTCTTATGTTGTATTCCAAGGCAACCAAGTGAAGGAGGCAGTGCTGGAGGAAAGGAGAAGGGGGACGGGGAGAGCCAGTGGGTGTAACTAGCAGGTGACAATCAGTGTTCCCTGAGAACAGGAACAGGGGAAGCTGCCTAGTTCTTTGAAAGAGGTGGAAGATAGTGAGCTCCGTTTGGACAGGCTTCAGGTGTGTCCAAGTGGAAATCTCCACTAGGCAGGCAGATATACGAGTCTAGAGCTCAGAGATGTCTGGACTGGAGGCATAACTTTGGGTTAACAGAGAATTGAAACCATGAGGGATATCATTGGAGACAGTTCAATATGAGCAGGAGAAGGACTAGACTGGGTTCAAAGAGAAGACTGGAAGGAGACCAGGCAGGAGGAGCAGAAGGATCTCAGGTACCCATGCAGCTGGTGCTGGCATTTAGCTGCCCTGTCGTGTCCAGCTCTTTGTGACTCCGTGTACTGTAGCCCTCCAGGCTCCTCTGTCCATGGGATTTCCCAGGCAAGAATACTGGAGTGGGTTGCCCTTTCCTTCTCCAGGGGATCTTTGAAACCCAGGGATCCAGCTGGGGTCTCCTGCATTGGCAGGTGGATTCTTTACCACTGAGCTGCCAGGGAACCCCCGCCCCACAGTTGTTTAGACACACACCACCCTGCCCGGCCCAGGATACAGGCGAACAGCACAGATTTACATTAAGTATTTAAATGGGGCCTGTTTTTCTTTTCAAGTGTCACCTTTAATTTTTATATTAAAATAGAGTTTTCAAAGCTTTCTTTTGATACTTTTAATATAAAAATTACATTCTTGTGATGAACCAGCATGGAAGTTGTAGAAGGTATTAAGAACCTCCCCACTTTTTCTATTAATAGCTTTATTGACGTATGATTGACAAATGAAATAGTAAGATATTTAAAGTGTGCAACATATTGATTACATATATATAATCACATTATATATATTTGTATATAATCACACACATTGTGAAAGAATTCCCCCATCAAGTTAATTAACACACCAATCATCTCCCATATTTACCCTTTTACTTTGTGAGAACAAGTTCTCTTAGCAAATTTTGATGCTACTATACAATGTTACCTTCAGTGTTACTGAAGGCAATGGCAACCCCTTCCAGTGCTCTTGCCTGGTAAATCCCAAAGACGGAGGAGCCTGGTAGGCTGCAGTCGATGGGGTCGCTAGGAGTCGGACAGGACTGAGCGACTTCACTTTCACTTTTCACTTTCATGCCTTGGAGAAGGAAATGGTAACCCACTCCAGTGTTCTTGCCTGGAGAATCCCAGGGACAGGGGAGCCTAGTGGGCTGCCATCTCTGGGGTCGCACAGAGTGGGACACGACTGAAGTGATTAGCAGCAGCAGCAGCAGCAGCAGCATGCAGTGTTACAGGCTTCCCTGGTGGCTCAGACAGTAATGGATCTGCCTGCAATGCAGGAGACCTGGGTTTGATCTCTAGGTTGGAAAGATCCCCTGGAGGAGGGCGTGGCAACCCACTCCAGTATTCTTACTTGGAGAATTTCATGGGCAGAGGAGCCTGGTGGGCTACAGACCATGGAGTCACAAAGAATCGGACACGACTGAGCGACTAAGCACAGCACAGCATACAGTGTTACTGGCTGTGTTTACAGTGTTGTGAATCTCACTCATCTTATAAGACTAGTTTGTACCTATGTACCAACCTCTCCCTGTTTTCCCCATCCTCTCCTGTCCAGCCCTTGACAACCACTTTAGGAATTCAAGGATTCCACATGTAAGTGATACCAAAAGGTATCTGTACGAGCCCCCCTTTCACAATAAAGAAGTTGAAGTTCACCTGTTGGGGAGAAAGGACAATTAGGGTTAACTGCCATGTGACATTAGTGTCTTCCTGAGGCAGGAGACGGATGGGCCCCAGGCTGAAGAGCTGGAGTTCCCCTCCCGTGGACAGATAGTGAGACGCGAAGGAGGAGAAAGGAGCTAATCCTTGTCCAGATGTGTGTCTGTGTGCGCTTAGTCACTCAGTCATGTCTGACTCTTTGCGACTCCATAGACCACATATTTCTCTCAAAGTGAGAAAGAGACCTTTCCAACTACACGTGCACAGAAAGGCTCCTTGGAGCTTTTCGAACGGGAGTGATGGGAACCTACCACGGGCCTCTTCACTGGTGCTCGTGTGCACAGGGGAAGACCCTGAGATAAGACAAATACAGACTCAGAACCAGGCAAAGCAAGATGGCTGGCCAAAGGAAGCCCAGAAGAAATGTCCCAATCAAGTGCTTCAGGCCAACACGAGAGTATATCTCTCTCTGAGTCTACCTGTGTGTGTATCCACACGTACCTTTTTTTCCTCCCAATAAGCTCTTGTTTCACTGTTTTCTGTGCTGACGGGAATCCATTTTCACAAAGTCAAAGGGCCAGGGTCTTGTTGCTTACTGGCCATTGGTCTGGTGGCTAAGATTTAGCATTCTCAGCGCCGCTACTAGATCTCAATCTCTAGCCAGGAACTGAAATCCGGCTTCAAGCTGCTGCAGACTGAGGCCATGTGAGATCATTCNCTTTTTCTTTTTTTTTTTTTTTAACTCTTCAGCCACTCCACCGTGCAGCTTCAAAAATCTCCTCAACATCCTCTCCCACCCCCAGCCGACTCCAGCACCTCCCCAACTCCCTCCTGCTGCCGTGGAAGTCAGGAATCTTAACCACTGGACCACCAGAAATGTCCCATTGCTGCCATTTTCTTTCTTTCTTTTTTTTCTTAAAGAAACATCACAGATGTATAGAACAGTCTTTTGGACTCTGTGGTAGAGGGAGAGAGTGGGATGATTTAGGAGAATGGCATTGAAATATGTATAATATATAAGAAATGAACCACCAGTCCAGGTTCGATGCAGGATACAGGATGCTTGGGGCTGGTGCACTGGGATGACCCAGAGGGATGGTACAGGGAGGGAGGTGGGAGGTGGGTTCAGGATGGGAAACACGTGTACACCCGTGGCAGATTCATGTTGATGTATGGCGAAACCAATACAATATTGTAAAGTAATTAGTCTTCAATTAAAATAAATAAATTTAAATAAAAAAAGAAACATCACCTATTAAAACCTCTTAGAAACAGAATTTTATGGAACTCAGGAACACGTTCATCTATATAGATTCCAGCTTTCTTTGTTCTTTCTTCAGCAACAAAGAGATTAGCAGAATACCCACATTAGAAATAAACAACATCCAGCCACGTAGGTACTTGACAAGTCTGCTTATAAGAAGCATCCTCTTTCACTTTCCTCTCCTCTTATGTTGTATTCCAAGGCAACCAAGTGAAGGAGGCAGTGCTGGAGGAAAGGAGAAGGGGGACGGGGAGAGCCAGTGGGTGTAACTAGCAGGTGACAATCAGTGTTCCCTGAGAACAGGAACAGGGGAAGCTGCCTAGTTCTTTGAAAGAGGTGGAAGATAGTGAGCTCCGTTTGGACAGGCTTCAGGTGTGTCCAAGTGGAAATCTCCACTAGGCAGGCAGATATACGAGTCTAGAGCTCAGAGATGTCTGGACTGGAGGCATAACTTTGGGTTAACAGAGAATTGAAACCATGAGGGATATCATTGGAGACAGTTCAATATGAGCAGGAGAAGGACTAGACTGGGTTCAAAGAGAAGACTGGAAGGAGACCAGGCAGGAGGAGCAGAAGGATCTCAGGTACCCATGCAGCTGGTGCTGGCATTTAGCTGCCCTGTCGTGTCCAGCTCTTTGTGACTCCGTGTACTGTAGCCCTCCAGGCTCCTCTGTCCATGGGATTTCCCAGGCAAGAATACTGGAGTGGGTTGCCCTTTCCTTCTCCAGGGGATCTTTGAAACCCAGGGATCCAGCTGGGGTCTCCTGCATTGGCAGGTGGATTCTTTACCACTGAGCTGCCAGGGAACCCCCGCCCCACAGTTGTTTAGACACACACCACCCTGCCCGGCCCAGGATACAGGCGAACAGCACAGATTTACATTAAGTATTTAAATGGGGCCTGTTTTTCTTTTCAAGTGTCACCTTTAATTTTTATATTAAAATAGAGTTTTCAAAGCTTTCTTTTGATACTTTTAATATAAAAATTACATTCTTGTGATGAACCAGCATGGAAGTTGTAGAAGGTATTAAGAACCTCCCCACTTTTTCTATTAATAGCTTTATTGACGTATGATTGACAAATGAAATAGTAAGATATTTAAAGTGTGCAACATATTGATTACATATATATAATCACATTATATATATTTGTATATAATCACACACATTGTGAAAGAATTCCCCCATCAAGTTAATTAACACACCAATCATCTCCCATATTTACCCTTTTACTTTGTGAGAACAAGTTCTCTTAGCAAATTTTGATGCTACTATACAATGTTACCTTCAGTGTTACTGAAGGCAATGGCAACCCCTTCCAGTGCTCTTGCCTGGTAAATCCCAAAGACGGAGGAGCCTGGTAGGCTGCAGTCGATGGGGTCGCTAGGAGTCGGACAGGACTGAGCGACTTCACTTTCACTTTTCACTTTCATGCCTTGGAGAAGGAAATGGTAACCCACTCCAGTGTTCTTGCCTGGAGAATCCCAGGGACAGGGGAGCCTAGTGGGCTGCCATCTCTGGGGTCGCACAGAGTGGGACACGACTGAAGTGATTAGCAGCAGCAGCAGCAGCAGCAGCATGCAGTGTTACAGGCTTCCCTGGTGGCTCAGACAGTAATGGATCTGCCTGCAATGCAGGAGACCTGGGTTTGATCTCTAGGTTGGAAAGATCCCCTGGAGGAGGGCGTGGCAACCCACTCCAGTATTCTTACTTGGAGAATTTCATGGGCAGAGGAGCCTGGTGGGCTACAGACCATGGAGTCACAAAGAATCGGACACGACTGAGCGACTAAGCACAGCACAGCATACAGTGTTACTGGCTGTGTTTACAGTGTTGTGAATCTCACTCATCTTATAAGACTAGTTTGTACCTATGTACCAACCTCTCCCTGTTTTCCCCATCCTCTCCTGTCCAGCCCTTGACAACCACTTTAGGAATTCAAGGATTCCACATGTAAGTGATACCAAAAGGTATCTGTACGAGCCCCCCTTTCACAATAAAGAAGTTGAAGTTCACCTGTTGGGGAGAAAGGACAATTAGGGTTAACTGCCATGTGACATTAGTGTCTTCCTGAGGCAGGAGACGGATGGGCCCCAGGCTGAAGAGCTGGAGTTCCCCTCCCGTGGACAGATAGTGAGACGCGAAGGAGGAGAAAGGAGCTAATCCTTGTCCAGATGTGTGTCTGTGTGCGCTTAGTCACTCAGTCATGTCTGACTCTTTGCGACTCCATAGACCACATATTTCTCTCAAAGTGAGAAAGAGACCTTTCCAACTACACGTGCACAGAAAGGCTCCTTGGAGCTTTTCGAACGGGAGTGATGGGAACCTACCACGGGCCTCTTCACTGGTGCTCGTGTGCACAGGGGAAGACCCTGAGATAAGACAAATACAGACTCAGAACCAGGCAAAGCAAGATGGCTGGCCAAAGGAAGCCCAGAAGAAATGTCCCAATCAAGTGCTTCAGGCCAACACGAGAGTATATCTCTCTCTGAGTCTACCTGTGTGTGTATCCACACGTACCTTTTTTTCCTCCCAATAAGCTCTTGTTTCACTGTTTTCTGTGCTGACGGGAATCCATTTTCACAAAGTCAAAGGGCCAGGGTCTTGTTGCTTACTGGCCATTGGTCTGGTGGCTAAGATTTAGCATTCTCAGCGCCGCTACTAGATCTCAATCTCTAGCCAGGAACTGAAATCCGGCTTCAAGCTGCTGCAGACTGAGGCCATGTGAGATCATTCCTATCTCTTTATGTTATTATTTTTATGTTGATTTTTTATATTATTTTGGAAAAAATTAGTACAATTGCTTTACAATGTTGTGTTGTTTTCTCCTGTACAACAACGTGAATCAGCTATAAGTATACACATATTCCTTCCTTTTTGAGTCTCTTTCCTACCTGCCACCCCATCCCATCCTCTAGGTCATCACAGAGTATTGAGCTGAGCTCCCTGGGCTACACAGAATCTTCCTGCTAGCAATCTATTTTACACATAGTAGTATAGTATATATATGTATCAATCCTACTATCTCAATTCCTCCCACCCTCTCCTTTCCCCTGTGTCCAAAAATCCACTCTCTTTGTCCTGCTCTGCAAAAATGTTCATACTCCAGAGCTCACCACTGCAGCATATTTACCATAGCCAGGGAATTAACCTAGTTCTTTATTTTTAATTCACTTTCGTCCCATCTGTGCTCAGTTGTGTGTAACTCTTGGTGATCCATGGATTGTAGCCCACCAGCCTTCTCTGTCAGCGGGATTTTCTAGGCAAGAGTACTGGAGTGGGTTGCCCTTTCTTCTTCCAGGGAATCTTCCTGACCCAGGGATTGAACCCACATCTCCTGTGTCTCCTGCATTGCAGGAGGCTTCTTTACCCGCTGAGCCATCATTGGGGAAGCCCTTACTTCTTTGGCTCATTGCGTATGATTTGTAATCTTGTTAATACATCTGTCCACTTTCCTACTGGATTGTAATGTACCCAAGTGTCCTGACTGTGTTTTACTCTCCTCCCAGGCTCTGCTTCTTCCATCCAGTACCTTGCTTTGTAACTCCAAAGTATTTGATAAATAGCAGTGAATAGAATCAATGGTAGGACCAAACATTGGTGTTTTGAATGCTTTGAAGCTTCATCCACTGCTCAGCAATGTCCTCCCCTACTGATCAGTGGCAACTGGTTCAGTTCAGTTCAGTTGCTCAGTCCTGTCCGACTCTTTGTGATCCCATGAATTGCAGCACACCAGGCCTCCCTGTCCATCACCAACTCCCGGAATTCACTCAGACTCACGTCCATCAAGTCAGTGATGCCATCCAGCCATCTCATCCTCTGTCGTCCCCTTCTCCTCCTGCCCCCAATACCTCCCAGCATCAGAGTCTTTTCCAATGAGTCAACTCTTTGCATGAGGTGACCAAAGTACTGGAGTTTCAGCTTTAGCATCATTCCTTCAAAGAAATCCCAGGGCTGATCTCCTTCAGAATGGACTGGTTGGATCTCCTTGCAGTCCAAGGGACTCTCAATAGTCTTCTCCAACACCACAGTTCAAAAGCATCAATTCTTTGGTGTTCAGCCTTCTTCACAGTCCAACTCTCACATCCATACATGACAACTGGAAAAACCATAGCCTTGACTAGACAGACCTTAGTCGGCAAAGTAATGTCTTTGCTTTTGAATATGCTGTCTAGGTTGGTCATAACTTTTCTTCCAAGGAGTAAGCGTCTTTTAATTTCATGGCTGCAATCACCATCTGCAGTGATTTTGGAGCCCCAAAAATAAAGTCTGACACTGTTTCCACTGTTTCTCCATCTATTTCCCATGAAGTGATGGGACCAGATGCCACGATCTTCGTTTTCTGAATGTTGAGCTTTAAGCCAATGTTTTCACTCTCTTCTTTCACTTTCATCAAGAGGCTTTTTAGTTCGTCTTCACTTTCTGCCACAAGGGTGGTGTCATCTGCATATCTGAGGTTATTGATATTTCTCACAGCAATCTTGATTCCAGCTTGTGTTTCTTCCAGTCCAGCATTTTTCGTGATGTACTCTGCATATAAGTTAAATAAGCAGGGTGACAATATGCAACTAAGAGGAGTTTTTGTCATAATTAAGATTAGAACAGCACCATAAGATGCTATGGAAAAACTCAAATGAACTTTTTTATCAACCCAGTACTCCATTGTGTACCCAATACTCCATTCTGTAGGGTGTCTTCCAAGAGAATACATCATGACCAGTTGCACAAAGACTTTTTGATTCAGCATGTATTTCTACACAATCTCTTGTCATTTTGATTTCCTAAGCATACAACACTACATGGGAATTTCTTTTTGGAAACATGGAGAAGCAGTTTTATTTCATTTCTTGAGAGTTAAAATATACACACATGTAATTGTCCTATTTTGCTTGTTCTGTCTGTATTCTATTTTGTGCAATTTTGAGTTTATTTCCTTTGAGTTTAGACATTCATAGGATGCCTCATTTTGGTCAGTTTCTGCCCTGGGCTATGAGAAATGAGGGCAATTCACACAGTATAGGGGAGAGAGAACACGGGCTTTTTGGGGGTGTCCGATGTGTGTACTCTGTGACATCAGACAACTTACCCTCTCAAGATGTGTTACCTCGTTGATAAAGAAACCCTTATTGCCTTTATAGGGTTTGTAATGAGAATTAAGGGAAATGAGATCTAAAGCTAGTGCGTACCATGCGCTCAATACATGTTTATTTTCCATCCACTCCCTCTATTTTTAACTCTGACACATATTTATTATGTAACCTTGAGGGAGCTCTTTCAACACTTAGGCATCATATCAGTGTACGTTTGTCATTTACTGCTTCTTACTTTCTTTTTTTTCCCATTAGCCTAGGCTTCCCCATAATAAATTCTAAATGTTCCAAGGATAGAACAATGCATTTTATTTTTTAGGTGTTTTTATGCTCACCTGTGATTTGCTCATCATTAAGTAGGTGGCCAGATGCTTCTTAACTAGCTTTTATTTATTTCTGCTTCATCATTTGTCATCTGGTGATGATGACTGTATTTATCCTGAGTAAAAAATTAATTAGAAATTGAAAAAAAATCCATAAATCTCAGGTATTCATGGTGGAGATCTAAGGTGGTGTTGCTGTGACTATTGATTTACGCTATGGTTTCCCTAATCAGAGGACCCTGGGATCTATACTCATCACTCTTCTCTCTGCATGGCAGGATTCCCAGCTCAATCTGTAAACTGGCAAGCAGTGAAGTCTGTGCAGATGAGAGAGTCAGTTAGAAATAAAGTGACTCTATAATTTGTTGTCCAAATGGGAATACACGTGAATATGAAAAGGAGACCTATTAGTAACTGTGGCAAACCAGGGCTGTCCAGGGCAAACCATGGTCACTCTGGCTATGCCAGTTGGGTACCAAAGTTATCTGTGCCCTGTGACAGCCACTCCACACTAACCCCATTGATATCAGCATACTGAAGCAATTATAATGGTAACTGGATTTTGTTTGCACTCTGCATCATGTATTTAACAGGTCCATTTTTGAAAACTTATTTTTGTAGTTTTTCTTTATTAGAATATAATTGGGGCTTCCCAGGTGGCTCAGTGGTAAAGAATCTGCCTGCCAGTGCAGGAGATACAAGAGATGCAGCTTTGATCCCCGGGTAGAGAAGATCCCCTGGAGTAGGAAAAGTCAACCCACTCCAATATTCTTGCCTGGAAAAGCCCATGGACAGAGGAGCCTACAGTGGTGGTGGTCTACAGTCCATGGGGTACCAGAGAGTCAGATACAACTGGGACACTGAGCATGAGTGAGCACATACTGCTGCTGCGTCGCTTCAGTCGCGTCCCACTCTGTGCGACCCCACAGATGGCAGCCCACACGGCTGCCCCGTCCCTGGGATTCTCCAGGCAAGAACACTGGAGTGGGTTGCCGTTCCCTTCTCCAATGCATGGAAGGAAAAGTGAGAGTGAAGTTGCTCAGGCCTGTCCGACTCCTAGCGACTCCTTCTCCAGAGTGAGAATATAATTGTTATTATTTTTCTTTATTGGAGCACAATTGCTTTATAGTGTTGTTAGTTTCACAATGAAATGAAGCAAGTATATGTATACATATATCCCTTCCTTCTTGAGCCTCCTTCCTACTCTACTCACTTCTTCCCCCGTCCCACTCCTCTAGGTTCTCACAGAGCACTGAGTTGAGCTCACTGTGCTGTACAGTAGCTTCCCAGTAGCTATCTATTTTACGTATAGTAGTGTATCTATCGGAGAAGGCAATGGCACCTCACTCCAGTACTCTTGCCTGGAAAATCCCATGGGCAGAGGTGCCTGGTGGGCTGCAGCCCATGGGGTCTCGAAGAGTCAGACACAACTGAGTGACTTCACTTTCATTTTTCACTTTCACACACTGGAGAAGGAAATGGCAACCCACTCCTGTGTTCTTGCCTGGAGAATCCCAGGGACGGGGGAACCTGGTGGGCTGCCGTCTATGGGGCTGCACAGAGTCGGACACGACTGAAGCGACTTAGCAGCAGCAGCAGCAGCAGCAGCAGTGTGTATATCAGTCCTACTCTCCCATTTGGTTTCATTCTCCCTTTCTCCCTTGTGGTCACATGCCTCTTCTTTATGTCTGTGTCTCTATTCCTGCCCTGCAAACAGGCTCATCTGTGCATCTTTATAGATTTCATATGTATGGTAATATACAATATTTGTTTTTTCTCTTTCTGACTTACTTCACTCTATACGATAGACTCTAGGTCCATCCACATCACTGTGAAGGACCCAGTTTTGTTCCTTTCTGTGGCTGAGTTATGTTCCATTGTATATATGTACCACACCTTCTTTACCCATTCATCTGTGAACGGACATTTAGTTTCTTTCCTTGTCCTGGTGTTGTAAATAGTGCTGCAATAAACACAGATACATAACATGCACTTTTCTTGACTGCTGTCTGTTAATATCTGATTAGGGCACTGTGTTGCTATATTAAGCATATTGTGTTGATGAGAACTAAGTAAGAGAAGATTCCAAGTATAGCGGAAGTCCCTAGTGTCTTTAAAAAAAAAAAAAATCTCCATGGAATCTTTTAATCACACAACTCACAATTGAATGAAAGCCTCAGGTGTCCTACTGCTACCTTTATCAACCTGTGTTTCTTTTTCAAGCTACCTGGTCTCCAGTCCTTGGGCAGAATAATGCCAGCTGTAACAATATTCTCTGTAAGGTAATGATCAATTTTGCTCCAAGAGAGCTGGCTCTTGTAGAATAAGTTCTTATAGAGCAGCGAGAGAAATTTCCTTGCGAACAGAAGATGCCTAAGTTGCTAGAGTAATTAATTCTTCACATTTGTTCTCATTTTGTTAGAAGTTGGCTCTGTGGGGAGTGGTATTATCTTTAGTGATATGGTACAGTTTCAGCCACTGAAACTGTAAGCTGGACTTTCATAGAGGACAAATGAATCCATAAAGAATTTAAAATAATGATGGATTTTTAAACTGTTCACATATGAGATGACTGCCTGATAACCAGATGGAAATCAGATGCATCTTGATTTACAGTTACCCAGTGTAACTGCACATTTTTTTTTTAATAAAAGTAATTATTTTGATTAAGAAGGTGAGACTTTTTTTTTGCTGTTTCTTGCCTACCAATGGGGCTTTATGGCCTGGCTGAAGAGCCTAAAGATGACCTCTAACAATGTGTTAATGCTACTACTGCTGCTAAGTCGCTTTAGTCGTGTCCAACTCTGTTCGAGCCCATAGACAGCAGCCCACCAGGCTCCGCCGTCCCTGGGATTCTCCAGGCAAGAACTCTGGAGTGGGTTGCCATCTCCTTCTCCAATGCATGAAAGTGAAAAGTGAAAGTGAAGTCGCTCAGTTGTGCCCGATTCTTAGTGACCTCATGGACTGCAGCCTACCAGGTCCTTCATCCATGGGATTTTCCAGGCAAGAGTACTGGAGTGGGTTGCCATTGCCTTCTCCTGTTAATGCTACTAAGATACTGTAAAAAGGATAGAACTTGATTTGAAAATCAAGCTCAAATCCATACCTTACCTTTTATTAGCTATTAGACTGGCTCTAAGCCAGTCACTTTATCTCTGTGGACCTCCGTATTTGTCTAGTTCTTTTATGGATCAAATGAGGTAAGATGTGGCCAACACTCTATCTGGTCTAGAGTAAAAAAATTAATAAACCTAATTTGGATATAGGACAATGAGGTGTAGGGCTTTTGTTTACCTCTCTAGCATGAATGCTTGTACACCCAATGAATAGTAGGGGAACGGATGAATAGTACTGACGAGAAGTGTATGTTTTAGTCTAACTAGAAGTGTTAGTCAGTACTTTGTATGTTACTACTATCAGGGGCTGCAGCCGAGAGGAACAACCCCACGTCCAAGGAGTGGTGGCTGCACGGGCACAGGAGGGCTGAGAGGAGCTACTCCACGTTCAAGGTGAGGAGGGGTGGCCGTGAGGATATACCCCTTCTCCAAGGTAAGGAGCAGCAGCTGTGCTTTGCTGGAGCAGCCTTGAAGAGATACTCCACGTCCAAGGTAAGAGAAACCCAAGTAAGACGGTAGGTGTTGCGGGAGGGCATCAGAGGGCAGACACACAGAAACCGTAATCACAGAAAACTAGTCAATCTAATCACATGGACCACAGCCTTGTCTAACTCAGTGAAACTAAGCCATGCCATGTGGAGCCATCCAAGATGGGCAGGTAATGGTGGAGAGGTCTGACAGAATGTGGTCCACTGGAGAAGGGAATGGGAAATCATTTCAGTATTCTTGNTAGATGAATTGACCATACAACATGGACCTATTTCTGAGCCTTCTGTCCTGCTGCATTGATCTGTGTCTGCTTTTTGTGTCAGTACACTGCTGTTTTGATGACTGTAGCTTTACAGTATAGTCTGAAATCAGGAAACTTGATTCCTCCAGCTCCAATCTTCTTTTTGTATGAGTGCTTTGGTAATCTGCAGTGTCTTTTGTGTTTCCATAGAAATTAACATTTTTTTCTGTCCTAGTTCTGTGAAAAATGCCATTGGTAATTTGATAGCACTGCTCTGAATCTGTAGATTGCCTTGAGTAGCATACTTATTTGACAATATTGATTGTTCCAATCCAAGAATATGATGTATCTTTCCATCTCTGTGTCAGCTTCAGTTTCTTTCAACAATAAGTTTTGAAGTACAGGTCTTTTGCCTCCTTGGGTAGGTTTATTCCTAGGCATTTTATTTTATTTTAATTGAAGGATAATTGCTTTACAGAATTTTGTTGCTTTCTGTCAAACAACAGAAAACAGCCATAGGTATACATATGTCCCCTCCCTTCCATCTCCCTCCCCATCCCACCCCTCTAGGTTGATACAGAGCCCCTGTTTGAGTTCCCTGAGTCATACAGCAAATTCCCATTGGCTATCTATTTTACATATGGTAATGTAAGTTTCCAGAGAAGGCAATGGCACTCCACTCCAGTACTCTTGCTTGGAAAATCCCATGGACGGAGGAGCCCGGTAGGTTGCAATCCATGGGGTCGCTAAGAGTCGGGCACAACTGAGCAACTTCACTTTCACTTTCCATTTTCATGCATTGGAGAAGGAAATGGCTACCCACTCCAGTATTCTTGGCCTGGAGAATCCCAGGGACAGGGAGCCTGAAGGGCTGCTGTCTATGGGGGCGCACAGTGTCAGACACGACTGAAATGACTTAGCAGCAACAATATAAGTTTCCATGTATTTTATTTTTGATGTGATGATAAATGGGATGGTTTCCTTCATTTCTCTCTCTGATCTTTTGTTCTTGGTGTATAGACATGTGAACAGATTTCTGTGTATAGACCTATAACTGAATGAACATGGGCTCTTTCCAGCTGTTCCAGCAGGTACGAAGCAGCCAGTGCCTGCTCTGAGGAGCTGAAGACTGCTACAGGCTGAGGAGCAGAAGGCGAGGTTAGAGTTGCCCCAAAGCACTGGGCAGTGGCAGTCAAGAAGCCCAGGCCTCCGGAGGAATCTGCCAGGGAATACCTTCACCTTAGACACACGATGCATCAAATACTACTCTTTACCTCCTCTCTGGGCCCTGAGAGCTTTATCTGTGAAGTTTTATCTTCTTTCACCATTTCACAGACTTGTAGAGATTAATTAACTCCCCAGAGAATCCCATTTCTCCAATCATAAATTGAACACCACAGATTTGCCCTGCAACCCGTTTCAGATCGCCTAGAGGTGTTCACTTAGAGAAAAGATTAAAATCAAGGACTGCATAAATCTAATTTTAGAATAAAACAAATAGAGTAAGGAACTAAGGCATAAGATTAAGTCCCTTTGAACGTGTTTACTGCACTGCGAGTTTTCACAAAGCCTTGTCTTGGGCGCTGAGGATGATCCAAAGATTAAAAGGACATCGATCTCATTCATCAGAGCCTGAGAGACTGCAGCCCTGTAGCAGGAAGGGAAGGACTGAAGAGGGATGGAGGCATATGTGTGTTTGGGGAGCGGGTTACCGGACAGGACTGTAGGCGTCTGGGGTGGGGCCAGAGAGAGGTGAGAAATAATTGGGTGGTGGAGACATAAGAGACTTGGATTCAATCCCTGGGTTGGGTAGATCCCCTGGAGGAGGGCACTGGCAACCCACTCCAGGATTCTTGCCTGGGGAATCCTATGGACAAAAGAGCCAGTGGGCTACAGTCCACAGGGTCGCAAAAGAGTCACACACATGAGGGTCCTGAGCACAATTTGCTACATTTGTATGGGGGTGGGGCGTGGGCAGCAGTTCCCACCACCACCACCAAGCAATTTTCTGCAGCACCAGCAGGGTGTCCTACAGTTCAATTCAGTTCTGACACTGATCGCTGGAGAGAGCATCAGAGCCCACAGGTCAAGGGTTTGGTCTCACAGGACTGCACCCTTCACTCCCCCAGCTTCACTCCCCCTCCTTTCTGAAGCCGATCACAAGTTCAGGTTGTCACCTGTGTTTCTGGTCCACTGGCTATAGATGGGGGGTTTAAATGACCCCCTCCTTAGGATCCGTTCACTTGCTAGAGCAGCTCACAGAACTCAGAGAATTACTAGATCACCAGTATTATGAAAGGATTTAACTCAGGAAGAGATGGGTGGAGAGAGACACGGCAAGGGTGGGAGAAGGGTGAGGAGCCTCTGGGCCTCTCCAGGGACACTCCTCTCCCTGAATCTCCATGTGTTCCCCAGCCTGGCTCTCAGAACTATGTCCTTTTGAGTTTTCACGGAGGCGTCATTGCATAGGCATGATTGATTAAATCACCGGTCAGTGGAAACTGATCAACCTCCAGCCCTTCTCTCCTCCCTAGAAGTCAGGGTGTGGGACTGAGCAGTCCAGCCAGTCTCCATCCTTCTGGTGTGATCCGGAAGTCACTTCATTAACATAATAAGACACACTTGCGGGTCTCATCACTCAGGAAAGTTCAAGGGTTCTAGGAGCTCTGTGCCAGAAATGGAACGAAGACCAAATGCCGTATTTCTTATTATAAATCACAGTATCGTAGAGTGGGATTCAGATAGACTAGGAAAGGCTTTAGGAAAAAATAACAAAACCCAGAGTTCTAAGTCAGTGATGGATATAAGATGTGATATGAGACAGGCTGTTTTGGGGGGGGGTGAAACGGTATTTAACAATGTTCTTAGCTACTGACAATGCTACTCTAGTTAGTTGGAGCATGAAGAGAATTTATTAAAGAATATTAAAACACCCTCAAGAAAGTGAAAGAAAAACCTGCAGGATGAGAGGAAATATTCTCAAATCATTTTCCATTAAGAGACTTGTTTCCAGGATATAAAAATTAAACACTAAAAGATAAATTTAAAAAGACAGTTAAGAATGGGCAAAGGATGATTGCACAACAATGTGAATAAATGTACTTAATATGGACAGGGAGGCCTGGCGTGCTGCAATTCACGGGGTCGCAAAGAGTTGGACACGACTGAGCGACTGAACTAAACTGTGCACTTAAAAATGATTAAAGTGGTCACTTTTATGGAATTTTTTTTTTTTTTAGCAAATTTACAAAAATTCGAATGGGTATGGTGCAGAAAGGGGGACCGCTTCCAGGGCCTGAGGGTTGGCTCTTGCCTAACACTGGGAAATGAATTGTTCAGAGAGACCCTCCTGCTGACAAGGCAAGAGCATTTATCGGAAAAGGGGCGCGCAGGCAGAGAGCAAGAGGGTGAGGGGACCCGGGAGGACTGCGCTGCCACGTGGCTGGGTCTCAGGTTTTGTGGTGACGGGGTTAGGTGCCGGGCTACCTCTGGCCAGTCATTGTGACTCAGGGCTCTTCCGAGGGGAGCAAGCATCAGTCAGGATGGACCCTCGCAAGAAGGATTCTGGGCGGTTGGCCGGACATATGAACTGGCCTCTCCTCTGTCCTTCGGACCTGTTCTGAGTTCTTCTGGTTGGCGTCAGCCTCTTTGTTTCAAGCTCTTTACCAGAAGCTCCTGTTGCAGGATCACACGTGCAGGTGGTTACTATGGTGCCTGGCCAGGGCAGGTGGTTTGGGACAGTTCCCCGAACACGTAAAGGATTTCAATAGACATTTTTTCAGAGACGATACACAAATGGTCAAGAAGCACATGAAAAGATATTCAGCATTATTAGTCATTAGGAAAATGCCAATCAAAACAACAACGAGACACCTACCACTTTATGCCTACTGGGAAATTAGAACTCTAGTGATAGTGTAACGTGGTGTAACTGCTTTGGAAAAGTCTGGCAGTTCCTCAAATTTTTCAGCTTAGAATTACCGTATGACCCAGTAATTCTCCTCCTAGATACCTGGCCAAGAGAAATGAAAATATATGTTCCTACAAAAACTTGCACACAAATGTTTAAATAGCATTATTTATACTAGCCAAGAAAAAACACTCCACTGATAAACCATAAAGGAAATGTAGTATATCCAGACAATGAAATATTACTTGGCAATGCAAGGAATGATTCGTGCTACAATATGCATAAATCTTTAAAAATTTTTCATCAGTGAAAGAAGGCAGAACCAAAAAGACCACATGGTATATGACTCCATTCATATGAAATGTCCAGAATAGGCAAATCCCTGGAGATACAAAGTAGATTAGTGGTGGCTCAGGGCTGGGAGGAGGGGGAAATGAGGAGTGATCTCAGGTGCACGTGAAGTTTCTCTTCAGGGTGATGAAAATGTCCTGGACTTAGATAGTGGACTTAGATGGTTGCACAACCTTGTGAATATACTAAAAGCCACTGGATTATACACTTTTTTTGAAGATTCATTTTTTAAAAGTGGAAGTATGGTTGATTTACAGTGTTGTGTTACTTTCAGTGTCTAGCAAAGAGATTCAGTCATATACACACATACACACATATATATTCCTTGTTGGTTATCATATATATATATAGATTACACAGTTTAAGTGGATGAATTTTATAGTGTGTGAATTTTATCTCAATAAAGCAGTTTTTTTTTTCTTTTTTAAGACTATTACATGGCTCAGAGAATCTCTGAGCAATCCAGAGAATAAGAGGTTACGCCACTGAGAACGATGCCTAAATTGTATCACAGGAAGGCTCCAGTATGAGCCCAGCACTGTTCCTCTGGGCATGCGCACCTCGGACCTTCACTCCTGCTGGCCCTGGGCCTCCATATCTTTCTACCAGATTCCACCACCTCACAGAGAGCAGCTTCCTTAGAGTCTGCTTTCCCATATGGCTTTCATCCAGACTGAAGCCTAGCAACTATCCACCTGACTGCCAGAACCTAGGCCACAGTTTCAAGCGCCAGCTGTAAAGCAGGCTGAGAAAGCAACCACTGGACCTCCAGGGAATTCCCAGTGCAATGATTTTAAAATCACAAAATATTGGAGTGAAGTATTTGAAGCTCATGTGTTCTGACCATTTGGTCCAATGACTAGCACACTGCCAAAGGCAGTGGCAGTTTCTAGCTGTCTGGCCTGACTTGGTAAGATTTGGCAATGTTGATGATCCCTCTCAAACACGTCTCTTCACTGCGTGTCACCCTTCTTGTACCTTCTAATCATTTTTTTCTCACTTTGCCTCCGGATCTGCTCTTTTAGCCACGTAAAACTGGTGTTTCTCGACAACTCCATATTGAATCCCACTTGATAACTTAATTTGCACTGTGAATGTTATGGGTTGAATTGTGTCCCACAAATAGGAAAAGGAGTACGTCAAGGCTGTATATTGTCACCCTGCTTATTTAACTTATATGCAGAGTACATCATGAGAAATGCTGGACTGGAAGAAACACAAGCTGGAATCAAGACTGCCAGAAGAAATATCAATAACCTCAGATATGCAGATGACACCCCCCTTATGGCAGAAAGTGAAGAGGAACTAAAGAGCCTCTTGATGAAAGTGAAAGAGGAGAGTGAAAAAGTTGGCTTAAAGCTCAACATTCAGAAAACGAAGATCATGGCATCTGGTCCCATCACTTCATGGGAAATAGATGGGGAAACAGTGGAAACAGTGTCAGACTTTATTTTGGGGGGTTCCAAAATCACTGCAGATGGTGACTGCAGCCATGAAATTAAAAGACGCTTACTCCTTGGAAGAAAAGTTATGAGCAACCTAGATAGCATATTCAAAAGCAGAGACATTACTTTGCCGACTAAGGTCCATCTAGTCAAGGCTATGGTTTTTCCAGTAGTCATGTATGGATGTGAGAGTTGGACTGTGAAGAAGACTGAGCACTGAAGAATTGATGTGTTTGAACTGTGGTGTTGGAGAAGACTCTTGAGAGTCCCTTGGACTGCAAGGAGATCCAACCAGTCCATTCTGAAGGAGATCAGCCCTGGGATTTCTTTGGAAGGAATGATGCTAAAGCTGAAACTCCAGTACTTTGGCCACCTCATGCGAAGAGTTGACTCATTGGCAAAGACTCTGATGCTGGGAGGGATTGGGGGCAGGAGGAGAAGGGGACGACCGAGGATGAGATGGCTGGATGGCATCNGGTCCCATCACTTCATGGGAAATAGATGGGGAAACAGTGGAAACAGTGTCAGACTTTATTTTTTGGACCTCCAAACCCACTGCAGATGGTGATTGTAGCCATGAAATTAAATGACACTTATTCCTTGGAAGGAAAGTTATGATCAACCTTGACAGCATATTAAAAGTAAAGATATTACTTTGCCAATAAAGGTCCATCTAGTCAAGACTATGGTTTTTCCAGTAGTCATATGGATGTGAGAGTTGGAGTGTGAAGAAAGCTGAGCACCAAAGAATTGATGCTTTTGAACTGTGGTGTTGGAGAAGACTCTTGAGAGTCCCTTGCCTGCAAGGAGATCCAACCAGTCCATCCCAAAGGAGATCAATCCTGGGTGTTCATTGGAAGGACTGATGCTGAAGCTGAAACTCCTATAACTTGGCCACCTCATGTGAAGAGTTGACTCATTGGAAAAGACTCTGATGCTGGGAGGGATTGGGGGCAGGAGGAGAAGGGGACGACAGAGGATGAGATGGCTGAATGACATCACCGACTCGATGGATGAGTTTGAGTGAACTCCAGGAGTTGGTTAAGGACAGGGAGGTCTGGTGTGCTGCGATTTATGGGGTAGCAAAGAGTCAGACATGACTGAGCAACTGAACTGAACTGAACTGATGTTAGTACTAACTAGAAGTGTGTGTGCTCAGTCATGTCTGACTCTTTGAGACCACATGGACTGTCATCCCCCAGGTTCCTCTGTCCATGGGATTCTCCAGGAAAGAATACTGGAGTGGGTAGCCATTCCCTTCTCCAGGAGATATTCTTGATCCAAGGATTGAACCTGGATCTTCTGCATTATAGGGAGATTCTTTACCATCTGAACCACCAGGAACTAGAAGAGTAACTGATAATTTTAACAAGTCTCCATAAGTTCATTTAGCATAGTGTTATACACACGTCATACCTTCCTATTCTGAGAGCAGAAGTAAAAATGTGAAAGAAAAATAGAATCAGCACATTCTGTAATTCTTCAAGTTATTCAGTCATCAGTCACTTGTTTCTTTGTTCTTCCCTCCACTCTAGCATCTATTACATGTGTAGATCATTATGAATCTCTGTGGCTTTGCTACTCACGACCAGTGGCATCTGAGAATTTGTTAGGAATGAAGAATCTTGGGCCACCCCAGATTTACTGAATCAGAATCTGTGTTTTAACAAGATCCAGATGATACAAGTGAACATTAACATCTGGGAGGCCCTGCTGTAAGAATGAAGGAGTCTGTTCGGTGTCTTCTAGGAGCTCAGCATTTCATTGGGAATGCAAACATGTGCATAGGTAGCTAGTATGGATCTCGGACTACGTGCCTTGGTGTGTGCAAAATATGACTTTATTTTTCCAGTAACTCAATTTAATTCCTGTTTCTAGCTCCATGTGTGACATGGTGGTAACTTCATCTCAGACAACGCAGAGTATGTCTCACTCTCTCCTGATGCAGTAGCAAGTTTTGGGGATGAGGGATGATCGTTCATTAGTCATCTGTTCACTGGGGAGTCCTCTGGGATTTCCATGGGCTGCATCGGCTCTTGGTTTCTGACTGATGTGATAATCTTACTGTTTTTTAAAAATTATTATGATTATTTTTATGGGCCCCTTAGAATCTAGTGACTGAAAGTCTCTAAGCTTGAGGCCACATGGGGGCATGGGGATTTCAGTGGGGCTTGCCAGGGTCTAGTGGACTTGGACACAGGCCATGAGCCTCTACCCAAGAAGCAGAACTGGTACAGCGGATATATGCATGTATGTGTTTTCTGAGCCCCACTCTGGACTTTGCTCTTATTTCTCTGTCTCTCTTACTCTTACTTCAGCTCAGGAAACCTTTCTATACTCGGAGAAGTCCTTCCCTCTCTTAATTTCTTATATTTTCCTCAGGGGCACCAGCATGGTTTCTTAATGGGTTTGAATTCTTGGAACCACAATTGCAAAGAAATTCTGCCATACACAATTCCCTGAGGCAAGGGCACTGGGCCTCCTCTTCATTTGCATGAGGAAAGAAGGGGAGATTCCCTTGAGGCAAATTCAAATGAAATAACATCTCAGCAATATCACTTTGCTAAGAATAATAGAATGGAAGAATAAAGAGAGATTAACTACAGAGTAAGGCATAAACTGGGGCTTGACTGTGTAGCAGCACATGAACAAGAAAGTCATTCATTAAGGAGACGTCACACAAGTTCCCATCTTTAACCAATGACGTCTTCTCTGCGTTATGGTGAGCACGCCTGGAGCCATGCTCAACCTTCAAGGATGAATTCAAAGATGCCCTGTGTGGGGCCTGGATGGTGCCAACTTTGCTCCTTTTCCTCCTCATCAACTGAAAGCTGCTGTTGAAAATGAGGTTGCCTTGTCTTCACTGGAGTAACTCTTTTCTTTTTTATTCATTTGGCTGCACTGGATCTTAGTTGGCAGCCCTCAGGATCTTCAGTCTTCGTTTTGGAGTGCGGGTTCTTAGTTGTGGCATGCAGGATCTAGTTCCCTGACTAGGGATCGAACGTGGATCCCTTGCATTTGGGAGCATCAAGTCTTAACCACTGGACCACCAGGGAAGTACCTGGGGTGAATCTTTTAAGGACTGTGGGTTGAGACACTTTGGCTATTTGTTCTCCCTCAGACCACATGAAGGTTTGGATGTTCTATTTTCTGTTCATGTCCAAATCTTCTTCCAATGGGAAATATTCAAAGGGCTGAAAGTGTTCAGTACAGGATTAAATAGAGTTCTGTCAAGCAGATGCACCATCACTGTTCTTCACTATGCAACTCTCAGTGTGCATTTTCAATGCAAAGTCGGGTTTCCTTTTGTCTTTTTGTCTGTCTGTCTTTGTATGTCTGCTTCATTCATTCTGCCTTGTGAGACTGTTGGATATTTTCCCAACTTGGTACCTTCTATGATGATGGAAGTGCTGAAGAATTGATGCCTTTGAACTGTGGTGCTGGAGAAGACTCTTGAGAGTCGCTTGGACAGCAAGGAAATCAAACCAGTCAATCATAAAGGAAATCAGTCTTGAATATACATTGGAAGGGCTGATGCTGAAGCTGCAGCTCCAATACTTTGGCCACCTGATGTGAAGAGCCAACTCATTGGAAAAGACCCTGATGCTGGGAGGGATTGGGGGCAGGAGGAGAAGGGGATGACAGAGAATGAGATGGTTGGATGACATCACCAACTCAATGGACATGAGTTGCAGCAAACTCCGGGAGATAGTGAAGAACAAGGAAGCCTGGCATGCTGCAGTCCATGGGGTTGCAAAGAGTTGGACACAACTTAGTGACTGAACAGCAGCAATGATGATAGAATATTGACTCACAGAGTAACAGACACCAGCCTGGGGATCATGTAAGACGTTGTGCCAGCTTGCCTGGTATGAAAACAAATAACCATGTTTCTTCTCTCTTTTAATTTTTATGTAACTACATTCAGAGCATCTTCCTCCTGTGATCAGAAATCATTAACTTAAAAGGGAAAAGTTTTTCTGAACAGCTCGTATTTGTAAACAGCATTTAGGCATAGGATCTGAAGGTTGTAGCAATGAGGCTGGGCCTTTGTAAGAAATTTTAAGCTGGTACCAGTGTCAGTGGTCATCAGAGTTGCTTTTTCACCGGAGTCATTTTACAGGTTTTAAAGCACTGTTGTAAATATATTTGTTAACTCGTTTGGGTTTCACAACAACCACAGAAATAGATAAGACAGGTTTTTCCTGTCTCATAAATGAAGAGATTGCAGCTAGCGTGATTTGCCTAAGGTCATGTAAGTAGTCCCCAGTAGACGTGGAACTTTAGCCCAGATCATCTGATTTCAAGGCCTCTGATGCACAACGTTGACGAGAGTGACGTAGGTTTATTTCTTCATTCAAGTCTCTACTTGATAAACTTGTGTAGGTTTATCATCAGAGGCCTTGAAATCTGATGATCTGGGCTAAAGTTCCCTGAACATCCTTAAAATTCCAATAGGTTGACTTATGTAGTAACTGGTGTGCACATCTGTTGATTTTGCCTTCTCCACACCCAGCCCCCTTACTTCTGATGATAACAGAAGGCTAATTTTCCCTTGAGGGTTGAGTCTTCTTGGTTGTATATAGGTTTGGTGGGACAGCAAACTGGTTCTTCACTGGCCTAAGGCTGAGGATTGCCTCTCCCTGACTTGAGAATTTGAATCTTTAGCTGGTGACTTGATGGGAAAATTTTCCCCATTCTATGGCAGAATCCTTCAGAGACTCCAATTTTCTGTTATCTATATCTTTGCAGCCTTGCTGGCCCTAATCCCTTCCCAGGCCTGTATGATCCGATTTTTCTTTCATTTTTATGTAGTAGTAGTACTACTCTGTGTTCAGTTGTGTCTGACTCTTTGCAAACCCTGTGGACTGTAGCCCACCAGGCTCTTCTGTCCATGGGATTTTCCAGGCAAGAATACTGGAGTGGGTTGCCATTCCCTTCTCTAAGGGATCTTCCTGACCCCGGGATCGAGCCTGCATCTCCAGCATTGCTAACAGATTCTTTACTTCCTCAGCCACAAGGGAAGCCTGAATTTCTTCAAATCCTTCCAGTGAATCCCTTTTGTGATTAGGCTAGCTAGATTGACTTTAGTTGCTGACACCTAAATTTCCCCTAACTTATATAGGAATTATGAAAGAAGTCAAGAAGAGAAACAAGCCTTTTCTTGTGACAGATTTCACTACTGTTAGATACATCCCCTTCTTTTTATCTCCATGGAAGAAGAAAACTTTCCCACTCCATTAATGCTGAACTTGACCGTGTGACTGTGTTTGGCTTCTGAGTGGGCAAATAGTACTTCCACAGCCCTTGATTTGGGCTTGAGAATGTGATTTGCTTTGGCTAATGGGATATTAGCAGGTGCGACTTGACAGAGGCTCTTGCCATTTGCTGTGGCCTGAGAACATTCCTAGATTAGTCCACAGATTTCAGGAGGAAGCTGAGAATCTCAAAGAACAGGGTCACTCTGTTGAGCAGCCCAGCTTACATCAGCAGATTCCCAGCCAGTCCAAAGATATGTGAACTAAATAAGCATTTATTATTGCATACCTGTGAGATCTTTTGCTGTTTGTTATGCAACATCTTTATAGCAATAACAAACCTACCCAGTAGTTTGTATTAAGTCCTGTACTGGGTGCAAGAAAAACCTAAAAGATATGTAATAGGAGGTGGGTATAGGCTGGAAAAATGTTGACACTGTCATGAAAGCCTGAAGAAGTGATGGTTCATGTTATATAACCATGAGGCATTTGGTATAATGATCTTCTGTGAGAAACTAGAAGTTAGAAATGTAACCAATGAACAGTGGATTTCCACAACATGGTTTCTATTGTTGAAGTAGTTGCTACCTTCTTTTAGCTACATATGATAAGCTCAGAAAATGAATAACAAGCTGGATTGAAATAGAGGGAGATAGTAGAGAACCCAGAAGGGCTAGTGGTAAAGAACCTGCCTGCCAGTGCAGGAGACATAAGAGACCCAGGTTCAACCCCTGGGTGGGGAAAATCCCTTGGAGGAGGGCATGGAAACCCATTGCAGTATTCTTGCCTGGGAAATCCCATGGACAGAGGACCCTATGGATCATAGTCCATAGTGTAGCAAAGAGTCAGACATAACTGAAGTGGCTTAGCACGCATGCACGCAGAGAACCCAGAACTTGCTGGCTCGGGGAAAAATAGATTTCTTGTACTATTTTTCTATTCATTTTCTTTTTCTGTGATATCTTTATCTGGTTTTGGTATCAAGGTGGTATAAAACCTTACAAAATTTGTTTGGAAGTGTTCCATCCTCTTCAGTTTTGGGGAAGCATTTTGAGGATAGGTGTTAACTTTTCCATAGTTGTTTGGTAGAATTCACCTGGGAAGCTATGTAGTCCCAGACTTTTGTTTCTTGGATGTTTTAAAATTACTGGTTCAATTTCTTTACTGGTGATTGGTCTGATCATATTTCCTATTTCTTTCTGGCTCAGTCTTAGGAGATTGTACATTTCTAAGAATTTGTTAGTTTCTTCCAGGTTGTCCATTTTATTCATGTGTAGTTGTTTTTAGTGGTCTCTTAGAATTCTTTACATTTCTGTGGTATCAATCAGTGAGAGATTCTTAAATGAAGATGTAGCTTGAGACCAAGGCATTCAGGAGCTTCACCAAGACATGGCTTTCTACTCTTGCCTTTGCTCCAAGGCTTATAGATGAAAAGCAAGTGTTGGGCTGTAATGCCTTTCAAAAAACCCTTGAAAAAAATCAAATGGCTATTAGAATGTCCTTTCAGCCAGATCCTAGAAAGCTTAAGGTTGTGTCTCCCAGAAGTTTGCTAACCCAGACCCAGCTATTAAGTCCAGAGAACCAGGGGCGAGTCTTGAAAATAATGGTGGGTGTGGTTTTTGGAATATGAAATAGACCACATTCAGTAATAATATACAAGTATAGTAGATGTTTCAAAGAGATTAAAAATTATATAAATAACTTTTCCTTCTAAAAACTCAAAATGTCTAAGCAACTATAAACCAATATCTTTCATACAAAGACAATGTACCACAAAGACATGGAAATTCTAATATAATGGAATGTAAATCAGAATGAAATATCAGGTATTTCTCTCCTCTGCCAGAAATGAGTGGAGATATTATTGCCATTAGCAGACTATGGACACACAAAAGTTTGCAATAATAAAAGGCAAGTATCAGTGATTCAGGGAGACCTTCACAAGTCATATGATAAATATCAGGAAACAAATTCAGAGCAGGAAGTTCAGAATTAAAGACAGATGAAATAACACTCCTAGTGAGCTCTCTGAGACATATCATTGAAAAATGAGGAAGACCAAAATTAAAGTTGGCTAAGACAGATTTTCTTTAGTGCATTTCTTAGCTTTCACTTCTCAGATTACCAAAAATTACAAAGTTAAAAATGGAATGAATGTGTCAATAATATTTAAAACATCCAATAATTTTAATAATCAAAGAAGTTGATTTAACCTCCTTATGTTTTACCAGTAAAAATTGAGACCAGCTTTCTGAAAGTTTTATGTGATATAGTTTAATGAAGTTGACCCATGCTGACCCATCTTTAGTAGTGATAAAGAATTTTTATACTCTGTTTTCTAAAACTTTCTTTGTTTTCTTTAGTGGGATCCTTTCTCTGGTAAAACGTAAGATCCGAGAATCAAGCACCATCATAACTGTCCCTTTCACAGCTGAGTCTCCAGAAATACATTGTCAAATATAGTAACCTGTAGTCATATATGGCTATTTAAGTTAGCCATATAAAGTTAAATGAAATATTGAGCTCATCAATTATTCTCCAGCCACATTTCAGGTACTTGGTAGCCACACAGGCTAGTATTAGACAGTGCATGTAGTTTTCATCAACACAGAAAGTTCTTGGAGAACAACACAGTCCAAGAATATAATACAGTACCTTGCCTATCACGTTACTGTTGTTCAGTTGCTAAGTCCTGTCCATATCTTTGCGACCCCATGGACTGCAGCATGCCAGGCTTCCCTGTCCTACACCGTCTCCCAGAGTTTGCTCAGATTCATGTCCATTGAGTCAGATATGCTATCTAGCCTTCTCAACCCCTGCCGCCCCCTTCTCCTTTTGCCTTCAATCTTTCCCAGTATCAGGGTCTTTTCCAATGAGTTGGCGCTTTGCATCACATGGCTGAAGTATTGGAGCTTCAGCTTCAGGATCAGTTCTTCCAATGAATATTCAGGGTTGATTTTCTTTAGGATTGAATGGTTGCCTATAATAGATATTTAATAGATATTTTCAGCTAAAGTTATCAAAATTAATTGCAGTTTTCAAAATCTTCAGAAAGTATGCATATGATCTTATGCCAAGGGACTGCCATTTCCGAGGAAATGAGTATAGTCCAGGGAGACCCTGACATTACCAGTTTAGAGAGGAGGGTGCAGCAAGGAGAACTGAGATGGAGTAAATGAGGTAGGTGAAATATCCCCTCCCCTCACCCTGCTCTGTGACCTGGCAGTCAATGAGGCAAGAGGTCAAGGAGGGAGTCATCAGCTGGTCATATGTTGTTTATAGGTTAATAAGATGAGGACTAGACATTAACTATTTCTGGCTTTATGTTTCTGATAGTTTCCTGATTACATAAAATGATATAATTATACTTTTCTTTTTTCATTGAATATGTCAGTATGGATCTCTGCTCTTAAAAGTGAAAGATGTATCTGAGTTATACTCACTTTTAAAAACTTTAACTTTATAGGTTATGTTATAGTATTTAGTTCATACTAACCTGTGTAACTCTATGCACTATGCTTATAGTTTTCTTAGTCTGTTCAGTCTGCTGTAACAAAACACCACAGACTGGATAGCTTATAAGCCACAGAAATTTATTTCACAGTTCTGGATGCTAAAAAAAATCCAAGATCAGGGTACCAGCCTGGTTGAGTTCTGGTAAAGTTCCTCTTCTGGATTGCAGACTGCTGACTTCTCATCTCCTCACATGGTAGAAAGAGGGCTAGGGAGCTGCTTGGAAAACTATAATTCAAAAAGATACCTGCACCCTTGTATTCATTGTGGCACTGTTTACAATAGCCAAGATGAGGAATTTTTTACAGTAAATTTTTTTATTGGTCTTTCCCAGCATTTCTCAATGGGACTTTAAGTGCCCTCACCCCTACTTCCTCCAGAATGCCCATCTGAAAGGTAAAGAAGCTGCCTTAACAAATGATGAATTGGGTTTTTACCCTGTGCTTCTCAAACAGATTTTGAGGGTAGGTTCTAAGTTTGGCAACTTTGATGTTCTGAGTTGTTTTCAAATAATCTCTTCCAGAATGGCTTATTTTCCATCTCTTGGTTAGAAGTAATGATACTTGATAAAAACTTCTTTTTGAATCACTAAAGGATTGTATTAGAACAGAAAATAAATTGACACATCCTAGCGGAGTCTTGTTATTCATGGGTGATGACTTGGTATAATAAGCAGAGTCCACATATATATATATTTTTAATATATAAAAACACTTGTGTTTCTAATACCTAGAGGTGTACTTTGTTAACATTTTCTCATGTTCGCCTCTAGTCTTTTTTTTTTTTAATGAAAGAAATAAAATGGTCCCAGTTCTTTTAAATAAAATTCAACACATATACACTAAGAACAAAGAACTATTTTGACAGTGTAGAATTCTCAGAAAGAGAGGTCCAGATTAAACAAACAGTAAGTGCCCCTACATCTCCTGCCAAAGGAACAATAGTGCTTGGGTGATGTTTTCCAGGCAACCCCACGGCATAAATCTTTAATCCCACTGCCTTTCATGTGACGTTTATATACAAAAAATCTGTTTATAGAGCAACACAACCTTTTCTTGTGTTCGTTATGGTTTATCAGGGCCGGCAGTGCTTCGGTTCTTATGATATAACTATTCACAGTATGTCAGCAAATATTATCAAGGCATTTTGATTTTGTTCTTTGTTTGGAGTTTCACCAGAACCAAATAAGGGGCTTATGTACTCATCACAAAACAAGGTCAATGGCAAGAATTCAGGAAATCTTACACAGCCCACATTTGCAGACTCCGGAGTTTGAGCACCAGTGAATAGTTTTGCATCAGACCAGAAGGGAAGACTTTCTCTTTGCAGTAACCATAAATTTTGACTTAGTTAATCTTCACAGAAAACCTAGGCAGGATAAATCTGATTTCATTTAAATAAAAGGAAAGTGGTCCACGAATAAACTGGCATGCTATATTAAAAAAATAATCTGCCCATGTTAGGGAACAGAATACATTTTAGCATCATAGATCTGGAAAAAAGCCATTGAGAATGATTTTCTCATTTATTGAATAAATTAGAAAGTCAGTTTATAGGAATACTCAGCAAACTGTATAAAGCTCTTGAGAGCAAATGATGAAAACCCAACTCAAACTGGATTTAGTTTAAAAAACAAGTTGGAAAAAAAATAAAATAAAAAACAAATTGGTTGACAAAGCTAACTAGAGAGTCAAAGAAACGCCTTGAGTTTGGGCATAAATGGCTCCTGGCCACTTAGCTGCACTTACCTCTGCCTGGCTTTCCTCTTGTCCTCTCCCAGAGGTGGCACAGTAGCCCCCAGATGTTCCAGATGCCCGTGGCCTTCAGTGTTCATGGTTATAGGGAAAGAGTGCCTGCATCTCATGACCAGAGTCCTGGGGACATTGGCTTAGCCTGGGACACATTCCCGATCTAATCACTGTGTCCAGAGAAACAGGCTTAGTTCTATGGGTGACCTAGCCAGGGTCATAGCCACCTCTTCAATCAAATTGTTAGTCACTCAGCCATGTCTGACTCTTTGCAACTCCATGGACGGTAGCCTGCCAGGCTTCTCTGTCCACGGAATTCTCCAGGCAAGAATACGCCAGGCTTCTCTGTCCACGGAATTCTCCAGGCAAGAATACTGGAGAATGGGTTGCCATTTCCTTCTCCAGGGAATATTCCTGACTCAGGGACTAAACCCAGGTCTCTTGCATTTCAGGTAGATTCTTTACTGTCTGAGCCATCAGGGAAGCCCTTCTTTAACCAAAAGTGGCATCCATTCCACCTGCACTTCATGGCCTAAGGAAACGTCTATTGAATGCTGGAGGAGTCATTCTCACAAAGAAGGCATGCTGACAAGACCAGAAAAATATGTGCCAACTACTTGACACTGACAGGTTTAGGTAGAACATGAGGTGAAAGTGAAGTCGTTCAGTCCTGTCCACCTCTTTGCGACCCTGTGGACTGTAGCCCACTAGGCTCCTCCGTCCATGGGATTCTCCAGGCAAGAATACTGGAGTGGGTTGCTGTTTCCTTCTCCAGGGAATCTTCCCAACCTAGGGATTGAACTCAGGTCTCCCACATTGCAGGCAGACGCTTTAACCTCTGAGCCACCAGGGAAGAACATGAAGTATGTGAGTCCTAATGCCAAGTTTATTTGTATTGATTGCTTTTTAGTTTCTACTGTCTGTCTAAATCAGTATTTCTCATCTAAAGATGGCAAATGTGTGTGTAAATGTGCAAAAATCAGTGCACACATTTGTGCTTGAGTTTGGAAGGCTAAGGGTTGGAGAGGGAAGTATAGCTGAGAGATTGGGAGCCATTTACGCCCAGGGTCAAGTGTCCTTCTTTGACTCTCTAGTTAGCTCTGTCAATGAATTATTCTTTTTACCAAGTCTAGTTTGAGTTGGGTTTTCATCATTTGCAATCAAGAGCCTTATACAGTTTGCTGTATAGGTTAACAAAGTTTGGACCTATTGGATGATCAGGAGGAACGGTCTCTTTACTAAGAAGATTACCAATGGATTACAGACTACAAAATGTTGAGGAACTTTGTTTATCACTAAGGCATGCTGTCTTCTCAAGATGTAAATTACTGTACAATTCAGCAGTGATCTGGGTTTTAAGGTGATGTCTGACGGGCAAGCCAAAAAACGCACTTGGAATATAAGGGACCTATCTGAACCTTTTGAGTATAAAGAAGGAAACTCACAAAACAAAACAAAACAAAAAAGCAAACACTGGTTTGTGTTTTCATGAGGAAAAAAAAAACCAAAACTCTCTTGAGATTCATATCTCTTTTGCTGACAGTCTCAGCTGGAAAAAGGAAATTTAGCAAGTGAAATTGAACACAAGGAAACTTTTTTGGCATTCTGGAAACTTGCAAACTTCAAAACAGTTCTGTTTTTATTTCTCCATTTTTATTCAATCAGGTCTTCTTAAATGTCTTCATATTTTGGTTGAATAAAAACAGAGAACAAAGAGTAAAGATTGCAGTGGGACTATTTCTGTTCTAATGTATTAAAGAGTTAATACAGTAAGACATGGACATGTTTAGACTGAGCATGGCACCATGGCAAATCTGTGTGAGGCAATGAAAGAAAGAAGATCTGTCGTTGCCAGATGTCAATAGATTTCTCTCTGCCCTGGAATGGTGGTTCTCAGACTGTCGTGCGCGCCGCAGTCACTTGGAAGACTCACTGTAAACCCATGTTTCCTGGCTTCACCCCCAGGGTTTCTGATTCAGTAGGTCTGTGGTGGACCTCCAGATGTGCTTTCCTAGCAAGTTCCTATGTGCTGCTGCTGCTGCTCATCTGGGACCACACTTGGAGAACGATTCCTCTAGATGAATCTCAAAGGGCAGCTATGTGTGAGTCATCACGATCCACAGTTCCAGCTGAGAGGTGGGTTGAAGCTGCCCTGGGGGCATCATTACCAGAGCTTCTTGCAGTGGTGATGGTCTGAATTACGGCACAGGCACGTTTCCAGGAGGGAAGCTTTGGGCGAACACAGGATTCCAGCTCGTGTGTGTGGTAAAATAGTAGAGTCTACATCCTTGGGAAGCTGTGTCAAGTAATAATTAGGCAGGTTGTGAGGGCTCTCACCACATACTCTGGGATTTTCAAAGCAGAGTTCTAGGACTTGCTGGGAGTTTGAGTACCAATTAGGAGAGAAATCTAATTGAGAAGCCTGGCGCTTGTCATGGGGTGGCAGGAAAGGTTGAAACTGGAGGCTATGTGCATTCCCAAGAAACTTACCTGGACTAGGTAAACCAAAAACGCCAGTTTTAGTCCCATGCATGAGGGAGCCTTGTGCTGAATGAATACTGAGCCAAGACAGAGGACGCAGACCTGTCTGTATCTGAAAGTTGCCTGTTCAGTGCCTGTGTGATTAGAATTAGGTCAGGCCAGGCCTGTCTGGAAAAGTATTTTCTTCCTTAAAAATTTTTTTTTTTTTTGACTTTGATATACACTAAGAGGGCTTCCCTGGTGGCTCAGATGGTAAAGAATCTGCCTGCAATGCAGGAGACCTGTGTTCCATCCCCTGGGTCTGGAAGATGCCCTGGAAAAGGAAATGACTATCCACCTCAGTATTCTTGCTTGGAGAATTCCATGGAGAGAGGAGCCTGGCAGACTACAGTCCATGGGATCGCAAAGAATTGGACACAACTGAGCAACTAACACTTCCATATACTAAGAAATACGAAGTATATTATAACATGGTACATGTAAACACTCACACAACGTGCAGTGTATTCCACTCTGTTTTGTGGTATCTATTCTATTCTATTGNCCATGTTAGGGAACAGAATACATTTTAGCATCATAGATCTGGAAAAAAGCCATTGAGAATGATTTTCTCATTTATTGAATAAATTAGAAAGTCAGTTTATAGGAATACTCAGCAAACTGTATAAAGCTCTTGAGAGCAAATGATGAAAACCCAACTCAAACTGGATTTAGTTTAAAAAACAAGTTGGAAAAAAAATAAAATAAAAAACAAATTGGTTGACAAAGCTAACTAGAGAGTCAAAGAAACGCCTTGAGTTTGGGCATAAATGGCTCCTGGCCACTTAGCTGCACTTACCTCTGCCTGGCTTTCCTCTTGTCCTCTCCCAGAGGTGGCACAGTAGCCCCCAGATGTTCCAGATGCCCATGGCCTTCAGTGTTCATGGTTATAGGGAAAGAGTGCCTGCATCTCATGACCAGAGTCCTGGGGACATTGGCTTAGCCTGGGACACATTCCCGATCTAATCACTGTGTCCAGAGAAACAGGCTTAGTTCTATGGGTGACCTAGCCAGGGTCATAGCCACCTCTTCAATCAAATTGTTAGTCACTCAGCCATGTCTGACTCTTTGCAACCCCATGGACGGTAGCCTGCCAGGCTTCTCTGTCCACGGAATTCTCCAGGCAAGAATACGCCAGGCTTCTCTGTCCACGGAATTCTCCAGGCAAGAATACTGGAGAATGGGTTGCCATTTTCTTCTCCAGGGAATATTCCTGACTCAGGGACTAAACCCAGGTCTCTTGCATTTCAGGTAGATTCTTTACTGTCTGAGCCATCAGGGAAGCCCTTCTTTAACCAAAAGTGGCATCCATTCCACCTGCACTTCATGGCCTAAGGAAACGTCTATTGAATGCTGGAGGAGTCATTCTCACAAAGAAGGCATGCTGACAAGACCAGAAAAATATGTGCCAACTACTTGACACTGACAGGTTTAGGTAGAACATGAAGTGAAAGTGAAGTCGTTCAGTCCTGTCCACCTCTTTGCGACCCTGTGGACTGTAGCCCACTAGGCTCCTCCGTCCATGGGATTCTCCAGGCAAGAATACTGGAGTGGGTTGCTGTTTCCTTCTCCAGGGAATCTTCCCAACCTAGGGATTGAACTCAGGTCTCCCACATTGCAGGCAGACGCTTTAACCTCTGAGCCACCAGGGAAGAACATGAAGTATGTGAGTCCTAATGCCAAGTTTATTTGTATTGATTGCTTTTTAGTTTCTACTGTCTGTCTAAATCAGTGTTTCTCATCTAAAGATGGCAAATGTGTGTGTAAATGTGCAAAAATCAGTGCACACATTTGTGCTTGAGTTTGGAAGGCTAAGGGTTGGAGAGGGAAGTATAGCTGAGAGATTGGGAGCCATTTACGCCCAGGGTCAAGTGTCCTTCTTTGACTCTCTAGTTAGCTCTGTCAATGAATTATTCTTTTTACCAAGTCTAGTTTGAGTTGGGTTTTCATCATTTGCAATCAAGAGCCTTATACAGTTTGCTGTATAGGTTAACAAAGTTTGGACCTATTGGATGATCAGGAGGAACGGTCTCTTTACTAAGAAGATTACCAATGGATTACAGACTACAAAATGTTGAGGAACTTTGTTTATCACTAAGGCATGCTGTCTTCTCAAGATGTAAATTACTGTACAATTCAGCAGTGATCTGGGTTTTAAGGTGATGTCTGACGGGCAAGCCAAAAAACGCACTTGGAATATAAGGGACCTATCTGAACCTTTTGAGTATAAAGAAGGAAACTCACAAAACAAAACAAAACAAAAAAGCAAACACTGGTTTGTGTTTTCATGAGGAAAAAAAAAACCAAAACTCTCTTGAGATTCATATCTCTTTTGCTGACAGTCTCAGCTGGAAAAAGGAAATTTAGCAAGTGAAATTGAACACAAGGAAACTTTTTTGGCATTCTGGAAACTTGCAAACTTCAAAACAGTTCTGTTTTTATTTCTCCATTTTTATTCAATCAGGTCTTCTTAAATGTCTTCATATTTTGGTTGAATAAGAACAGAGAACAAAGAGTAAAGATTGCAGTGGGACTATTTCTGTTCTAATGTATTAAAGAGTTAATACAGTAAGACATGGACATGTTTAGACTGAGCATGGCACCATGGCAAATCTGTGTGAGGCAATGAAAGAAAGAAGATCTGTCGTTGCCAGATGTCAATAGATTTCTCTCTGCCCTGGAATGGTGGTTCTCAGACTGTCGTGCGCGCCGCAGTCACTTGGAAGACTCACTGTAAACCCATGTTTCCTGGCTTCACCCCCAGGGTTTCTGATTCAGTAGGTCTGTGGTGGACCTCCAGATGTGCTTTCCTAGCAAGTTCCTATGTGCTGCTGCTGCTGCTCATCTGGGACCACACTTGGAGAACGATTCCTCTAGATGAATCTCAAAGGGCAGCTATGTGTGAGTCATCACGATCCACAGTTCCAGCTGAGAGGTGGGTTGAAGCTGCCCTGGGGGCATCATTACCAGAGCTTCTTGCAGTGGTGATGGTCTGAATTACGGCACAGGCACGTTTCCAGGAGGGAAGCTTTGGGCGAACACAGGATTCCAGCTCGTGTGTGTGGTAAAATAGTAGAGTCTACATCCTTGGGAAGCTGTGTCAAGTAATAATTAGGCAGGTTGTGAGGGCTCTCACCACATACTCTGGGATTTTCAAAGCAGAGTTCTAGGACTTGCTGGGAGTTTGAGTACCAATTAGGAGAGAAATCTAATTGAGAAGCCTGGCGCTTGTCATGGGGTGGCAGGAAAGGTTGAAACTGGAGGCTATGTGCATTCCCAAGAAACTTACCTGGACTAGGTAAACCAAAAACGCCAGTTTTAGTCCCATGCATGAGGGAGCCTTGTGCTGAATGAATACTGAGCCAAGACAGAGGACGCAGACCTGTCTGTATCTGAAAGTTGCCTGTTCAGTGCCTGTGTGATTAGAATTAGGTCAGGCCAGGCCTGTCTGGAAAAGTATTTTCTTCCTTAAAAATTTTTTTTTTTTTTGACTTTGATATACACTAAGAGGGCTTCCCTGGTGGCTCAGATGGTAAAGAATCTGCCTGCAATGCAGGAGACCTGTGTTCCATCCCCTGGGTCTGGAAGATGCCCTGGAGAAGGAAATGACTATCCACCTCAGTATTCTTGCTTGGAGAATTCCATGGAGAGAGGAGCCTGGCAGACTACAGTCCATGGGATCGCAAAGAATTGGACACAACTGAGCAACTAACACTATACTAAGAAATACGAAGTATATTATAACATGGTACATGTAAACACTCACACAACGTGCAGTGTATTCCACTCTGTTTTGTGGCATCTATTCTATTTTATTGTTTCATGAAAATTCAAAAAGCACCTTTTCCTATCCAAGAGTTGTTTTATGACCCACAAATGGGCAGACACTTGCAGTTCAAAAACATTCACTTAGAACTTGCAATCTGTACTGTCTCTAGCATAGACCTACAGCCTGCCCTCCTGACTCTGATGCAACAGTTCGCACTTCAAACCAACTGCAGACTATAAAGTCACTTCCAGTTAAGAGGTCAAGATCTTGCTACACTCAGCCTGCACTATTACTTCCTGGAGGCCCCTTACCTGGTTTAGAATTCTTCATTACAGGTCTCCTGGACTTATTGGACCTCCATGAGTTACACTAGTTTTGGTTTTGATCTCTCTTGACACCCTGAACAACCTCAGGGAAGAGACCTTCTCCTCCAGATCTGGGAACCCCATCAGCTAGGATAACCCTCTTTCCTCCTCCCCGGAGATTAGACCCAGACAAAAAAGCCAGTTGTGTCTTCTAATCCTACTGCTGATGCTGCTCCTCCTGCTAAGTCGCGTCAGTCGTGTCTGACTCTGTGCGACCCCATGGACAGCAGCCCACCAGGCTTCCCCGTCCCTGGGATTCTCCAGGCAAGAACACCGGAGTGGGTTGCCATCTCCTTCTCCAATGCATGAAAGTGAAAAGGGAAAGTGAAGTCGCTCAGTCATATCCGAGTCTTTGCGACCCCATGGACTGCAGCTCACCAGGCTCCTCCATCCATGGGATTTTCCAGGCAAGAGTACTGGAGTGGGGTGCCATCGCCTTCTCCAGTCTTCTAATCCTACTTTCCTTTATATGCTTGTCAACCTAATTCCTCTAGCTGAAAATCAGCTTTATTTTCCTTTTCCTTTCTCCTTTGTTTAATTTCTCTTCTCAGCACAATGTCTGGATAACAGTTTTTTAAAAGCCCTTATTTATGTTACAAGTAATAGCTAAATTAAAATAACTGCTGATAAATTCCAGCCAATAAGCAAACAAAATCATACAAGTATGAGAAATAAAACCATGGTCCTGTTCAATAATGAACTTTTGTAATATCTGTAGAAA
Organism: Neotragus moschatus; assembly: GCA_006410615.1. Lineage (NCBI taxonomy): Eukaryota > Metazoa > Chordata > Mammalia > Artiodactyla > Bovidae > Neotragus > Neotragus moschatus. The sequence goes on from SJYA01000262.1 coordinate 1,024,322, forward strand.
TTGTATTGTAGAAAAGATGGATGTTAACCAATCAGTCAACTAACCAAGCAGACAAGATTTCCATCAACTAAACTTTTTGAAGAAGCAAGTCTTAGTTAAAGCCTTTTACACATAGGACCAAAATAGATGACATGCTAGTAAGTCACACCTAAAAAAAGGCAACCTTGTGTGTGGCTCACAGTAATAAAACAAAGGGTAAGCTATCTGAAACAAAGATATATATTTCTAGGCCATCAACTCAATCTCTCCCCAAAGATATTTTCTAATAGTTTAATTCTTTAAAAAGATTGTCATTTTTTAATAGCTGCTGTGGAAAATCGTATGGAGGTTCATCTAAAAATTAGAAGTAGAACCACTGTATACTCCAGTAATCCCACTCTGGGGCATATACCTGGAGAAAAATGTGGTTTAAAAAGAATACATGCCCCCCAGTGTTCATTGCAATGCTGTTTACAATAACCAAGACATGGAAGCAACATAGATATCCTTCCACAGAGGAATGGATGAGGGAGATGTGATGTGTGTACATATAACAGAATATTACTAAGCCACTAAAAAGAATGAAATAATGTCGTTTGCAGTAACACGGATGGACCTGGAGATTATCACACCAAGTGAAGTAAATCAGAGAAAGGAAAATATCACATGATATAATTTATATGTGGAATCTAAAAAAAAAATGATACAAATGAACTTATTTATAAAACAGACTTACAGACTTAGAAAAAGGACTTATGGTTAGCAGAGGGGAAGGGTGGTTGGGAGGGATAGATTGGGAGTTGGGTTGATATGTACATGTTGCTCTATTTAAAATAAAATGTCTTTCCATGAAAAAAATAAAGAGGAAAACTTGTGTGTTTCTCACAGTAGTAAAATGAATGGCAAGCTATTTGAAACAAAGAGATCCGTTTCTAGGCCACCAAATTTGGTGGCCTATCTGCTCAAAGATATTTTCTAATACGTTAGTGCTTTAAAGAATACTGTCACCTGTATAGCCACTGTGGAAAACAGTATTGAGGTTCATTAAAAAATTGAAAATAGTACTGCCGTAAGATCCAGCAATCTTACTTCTGGGTAAGACGCCACAGGAAATGAAACCACTATACTGAAGAGATTTATACCCTTAAGGTTCACTGCAGCATCATTCACAGTGACCAAGACAGGAAAACAAGCCAAGTATCCATTGATGGACATGCTGGATGAATGGACAAAAATGATGTGATTCATATATATGTGATACACATGTATATGGGCTTCCTAGGTGATGCAGTTGGTAAAGAATCTGCCAGCCAATGCAGGAGACACAGGAGTTGAGGGTTTGACCCGTGGAAGACCCCCTGGAGTAGGAAATGGCAACCCACTCCAGTATTCTTGTTTGGAAAATTCCATGGACAGAGGAGCCTGGGGGACTGTAGTCCATGGGGTCACGAAGAGTCTGACACAACTGAACGTGCACACTCACTCATATGTATATGTGTGTGTATGTGTGTGTATGAATATATATATATATATATATATATATATAATTCAGCCATAAAAAGATGGAAAACCTGTCATTTGTAAATGTGTAGATAAGCCCTGAGGACATTGTGGTAAGTGAAACAGGTTAGACAGAGAAAGACAGTTGCAGTATGATCTCACTTATACAAGGAATTTTTTTTTTTTATGCTGACTTAGAAACAAAAAGTAGAATGGTAGTGGTCAGGGGCTAGAGGGTTGGGAAATGGGAGGTGTTGGCTAAAGTGTGAAAAAAGTATTAGGTGCTCAGTCGTGTCTGCCTCTTTGTGACCTCATGGTACTGTAGCTTGCCAGGCTGCTCTGCCCATGGGATTCTCCAGGCAAGAATACTGGAGTGGGTTGCCTTTCCCTTCTCCAGGGGATCTTCCCTACCCAGGGACGGAACCCGGGTCTTTTGCATTGCAGGCAGATTCTTTACCATCTGAGCCTCCAGGGAAGCCCAACCACCTTCTGATTATAAGATAAACAATTTCTGGCAATCTGCTCTTCAGCATGGTGATTAGGGTTAACAATACTGTATTATATACTTGAAAGTTGCTAACAAGGTAGATCTTACATCTTCTTACCACATATATATATACACACACACACACAAAGGTAATCACGTGAGAAGCTGAAGTGTTAGCTGACCTTATTGTTGTAATCATTTCATAACATATGCATGAATCAAGTTCTACATCAAACCATTTTTTTTAATATGGACCATTTTTAAAGTCTTTATTGAGTTTATTACAATATTGTTTCTGTTTTACACTTTAGTTTTCTGGCTGCAAATCATGTAGGCTCCTAGCTTCTCAACCAAGGGTAGAACTCCTGCATTAGAAGGCAAAGTCAACCACTGGACTACCAGGGAAGTCCACCACGTTGTACAGCTTAAACTTACATAATGGTGTATATCAGTTGCACTTCAATGAGCCTGGAAAACACACTGTCACAGTGGCCAAGAAATGTCCATTCGTTTTTTATCACCCTTTAGTTTTCATCCAAAATGGAATTTTCTTGAATAGGGTGATTAACCTCTTTAAACAGTTTGCTTTTAAATGATCGCAATGCAGGAGAATCACCTTGGAAAAGGCGGATTCCCAGACCCTGCCAGTCACAAAGGCCACACTCTAAAAACATTGTGAGGAGGTAAAACAGTTTATTTCAAGGCGTCATTGAGCCTCTTCTGCACATGCATGTGTCAGGAGCTTGACATTTGATGGAATGATGACGCTGTTTTTCATGTTTCTTCTTTCACTCAGTGAATGGTCAGTTTCCAGAACTTTCCATGTGATTCATCTTAAACTCAGGCAGGTTGGCTTGAAGCAAAACCTCCGAGATCCAGAGGCCACAAAGACTGTGAGCATACATGAATCAGCAGAGGAGAGAGTGACAGGCAAGACTGAGGGGCATACCTGGCATTCTGACTCCAGCCAAGGCAGCAGTATGTCAGCCCCTGGCCCCATGCAGTCCCGGCCCCACCTGCTCCCTCACAAGCCTTCTTCACTCTCAGGAAGTTCCAGAAAATGTCACAGATCGAAATCTGAGATCACAAGTAGAAAGTGAATTTTACCTTGTGAAATCAAAGACGGATACAAAAGTAAAATGAAATGCTAGGTCATTTCCAGTCAGAAAGGGGATTTAAGCAAAAGCCTAATCTTAAAAAGAGTATAGTTGTAAAACATACCTAAAGAAAGAAACATGGTTTTTAAGAACTTGGCGGCTCATAGTCTGGCTTAGTCTCGGAGACCTGGAATTTACCATCCAATAAAGTCATTTTATGCCTGTCTGGCTGAGTTTGTTATCTGTGAAATGGGACCTAAAAGCTATCTGTTCCTTACATGACACACAGGAATTCCACATGAAATTCTTAGGCGAATCTGTGCTTTTCAAAACAACATATACTTGCAAGCCTCTTGTGCAAACAAGAGAATTTATCTTCAGCTAATTTGTACCTTCAGTCAGAGAGAGAGAGAATTTTTAGCATGCCATTAAAAGTGACAATGAATGTTAGCACTTTACTTAAAAAAACAAGTAAATAAAAAGGATTTCCCAGAAGTCAGAGTGCTTAAATAAGAAATCAAGTTCTCTGCGAATTGAAATGATTAAAAAATTGTTTAAATTTTAAATTTATTTTTATTACGTATTTAAAATTTTTATTGGAGTATAGTTGCTTTACAGGGTTGGGCTGTTTTCTGTTCTACAGCAAAGTGAATCAGCCATATGTATCCACATATCCCCTCTTTTTAAGATTTCCTTCCCGTTTAGATCACCAGAGAGCTTGGAGGAGAATTCCCTGTGCTATGGATTAAAATGATTTATTCTCAGACAATTCACCTAGAGATATTTTTCTCCAGTTACTGAAGGTCTGGCAGGAAGAATCTTGAGTGATGCATTCAACAGAAGATCTCTTGGAAGGCCCTCTTAGTTCCTCTTGGAGATCCAACAAGGGGACAAAGTTAGAAACTAGGACGCATTTGGCTGGCTCCTCATCAAAAAAAAAGAGAGAGATTTAATCCCATCTAGTGTTACATGCGGCTTTGCTCAAAATGAAGCAGCTGCTGGGGAACTGATTTGAGTCCGTTCCTGTTTAAGCGGATCCATTTTTGTGCGTGCGTCTTCTTCAGATGAATCTGACTTGTCAGGCTGAGAACATATGCGTGCGCCGTTCCAGAGAGAATGCACATTTATTTTCCTCCCATTGAATGTTTGAACATGATCACAGTCACCAGATGGGTCAGAAAAAACAATGACAGCATGGCATAAATCTTCACAGGGTGTATCAATCTGATCGAATTGAGAAGATAAAGTGGATTTTGCTAGAAATCCAATAAACTCTCTCCACCTCCAACAATAATAAGGGTTTGTGCCAATTTTCTCCCTTATTATGCTCTCTGCCCTTTCACTCTTTATTCTCTCTCCTGTTTCGCTTCTGTACCCTTATAAGGCTTATTGTATTCTCTAAAGCTGTTTGGTAAGCCCACGCTCTTTTAGCCTAATTGGTCAAGGAACTTGGAAGGAGTGTGCTGGCAAGAAAAACAGCAGAGTGTGGAGCTGGACACTCTTCTTTGAATGGGGTCTGGCTTCACCCAACTGTGTGGTCCTCTAGACCCAGTTTCCTTGCATAAAACTGAGGTTAACATTTCCAGAGGTTGTGAGAGGTAGAGATTATGGAAATGAAGCAACTAGGGTGATTCCCGGCACCCTAAACAGAGTGCCTCTTATTATATTGGACACCCAAGATTAGATTGGTTAGCCCGAGGTTCATTCTCTTTTTAGGAGGCAGGAAGAAACCAAGAGGAAGAAACATTCTTTACCAAAGACTTCAATAGTACTTGTATTCTCTGATGGCACTGTGATCCTGGTTGCAGGAAGAGGAAACACAGCTCAGTGATTTTCTCTAGGCGCTGAAATGTTAAATTTGCTATTTTGTACCAATCAGAAAACTGTAAGTTATAGCTAGCCCTACATGCAGTGTTAGGCAAATATCAAACTTTAGGACTCTATTTTGCTCTGACGTGACATTTCAGATGCCCCATTCTTAAAAAATAAATGGTTAGGCCTACCAGACAGGTTCTGTGGGAACTTACCAGAGTTCTCAGTCAGCTTAACTCCCCACAGTAACTCTAACAGATGGTGCATGCTGAGTTGATTAACCGTGTCCGACTCTTTGCAACCCTATGTACTGTAATCTGCCAGGCTGCTCTGTCCGTGGGATTTCCCAGGCAAGAATACTGGAGTGGATTTCTATTTCCTTCTCCAGGGTATCTTCCTGACCCAGGAATTGAACTCGCCTCTCCTTTGTCTCCTGTATTGGCAGGCAGATTCTTTACTACTGTGCCACCTGGGAATCCCCCAATAGATAGAGATTTGCAAGATTAAGCCCCTGACGACATCTGAAGTTAAACTGACTTCATTTTGGTCACTGAACTTAATAGCTGCTAAAAGATTTCAGTTAGGTCAGTGTTTTTTTTATGGGAATTGGGGACAGAATATAAAAACAAGTATGGCTAAACAAGGTCTCAGAGTGACAGGTCACCACTGGTTATCTCTGGGCAGGTAATGAGATGATCACTCTGGCAGGAGAGTGGATTTAGGGAGAATCACAGACAAAAGCAGGAAAACCAGTTAGGAGGCCAGTATAGCAAGTATAGGTAAGAGATATTAGCGTTATTTGCTGGGGAATGGCGTAGAGATGGAGGGAAGAAAGTGGATTCAGGATATACTTTTGGAATTGGCCTTTGAATAGAATCTGCTGATCAGTTGGTTATTGGAAGCAGAAGGGGTGAGACAAAAAGAGAAGTCAAGGATGACTCCTAGGTTTTGAGTTTGCCCAAACAGAAGATGATGAGTAAAATTACAGAGATGGGGAGGTGGAACATGAGTGGGGAGAAACAGTTTGGGGATCAAAAGCCCAGCTTCTGTTTTGGCTGTGTTGGTTTAACCCTAGTGATGCTCATTAGACTTTGATATGAATTTAACCATGTAATTAGTGACAGAACAATGCACTGCAAGTTGTCGTTAGAGATCAAATTACTGACTGTCCTGTGAAAAGAGAAACCTAGCTTTCGGAGGCAGCATAGTGTAACTCTGAGATGTTGCTTTGACCTGGCTCTCTTCTTTCCTTCCACATCTCTCAGCTCCTCCTTTGGGGGCCTCCCTGTACCCTGTGCTCCCTGGCAACACGCCTAGACCTTGCAAAGATGTCTTCTTTTCTCTTTCTTTGTTGCGCTATGTTGTCTTAATCTTCACTTGCTCTCTGTGCCTGAAACAGTGCCTGGCAAAGAGTTGGTAGTCACAGGATGTTTTTAAGTGAATGAGTGAATGAAAGAAGTTGTGCTGAGGCCCCCAGACCTCTGCTTCTGGTGGAGCCCATCCCAGGCTGTAATGTGGGGGAGATGGAACCCCTAGGTCTCTGGTGGAGCCCATCCCAGGCTGTACTTTGACAGTGGGGGAGATTTAAGGGTCTTAAGATGTACATCAGCATCACTGTGCTTCCGATTTGTCTTTTTTCCTGTTCATGGCACAGTTTCCATCTTAGACTCTAGTTTTGATAAATGGCTATGAATTCTCTTGTGCCTAAATTCCAGCTGTGTTAACCTAGCTGTACTTCCAGAGTCTTGTGGACAGAAGCCCAGCAGGATCTTGCCTGCTTCCCATCCCACCTCTATTCCATCCTCTTTCTGCTCCCTTGAGCCTGAGCTGTGACCAAGGCTTACTCTATACTACAAGAGACTCTATTATTTTCCTGAGGGTCTCAAAATGGCCTGTATCCAGGTCCTTGTTTCCAAGCAACTTGGCCCATCAGCAAAGTCCATCATCTCTTTCTGGACCTGTCCAGTGACAGCTGTTTGCTGGTGTTTCTACCAGCTGCTTGTCACTCTTTGGTCAGGACCTCCTCTGTACTTAGCCATATGCCCACCACTGAATTCCACTCTAACCCTCATCCCAACTCATGTACCATCTCAAGGAACGGAGTTAGTTCAACTTGGAGGCACCATCAGCTATCCAAGCCTACAGCTCTCATTCTTCAATCTGGCCAAGTCACCAGAGATGACTAATATAAGCAGTATGTGGAGGAGAAATATCCTACTGATGTCAAAATAGCAGCAGGGCTGGATGAAGCACAAGCTGGAATCAAGATTGCCAGGAGAAATAACAATAACCTCAGGTACACAGATAACACCACCCTTATGGCAGAAAGCAAAGAACTAAAGAACCTCTTGATGAAAGTGAAAGAGGAGAGTGAAAAAGTTGGCTTAAAACTCAACATTCAGAAAACTAAGATCATGGCATCTGGTCCCATCACTTCATGGCAAAAAGATGGGAAAACAGTAGAAATAGTGACAGACTTTATGTTGGGGGGCTTCAAAATCACTGCAGATGGTGACTGCAGCCATGAAATTAAAAGACACTTGCTCCTTGGAAGAAAAGTTATGACCAATCTAGACAGCATATTAAAAAGCAAAGACATTACTTTGCCAACAAAGGTCCATCTAGTCAAAGATATGGTTTTTCCAGTAGTCATGTATGGATGTGAGAGTTGGACTATAAAGAAAGCTGAGTGCTGAAGAGTTGATGCTTTTGAACTGTAGTGTTGGAGAAGACTCTTGAGAGTCCCCTGGACTGCAAGGAGATCCAACCAGTCCAACCTAAAGGAAATGAGTCCTGAATATTCATTGGAAGGACTGATGCTGAAACTGAAACTCTGATACTTTACACACCTGATGTGAAGAACTGACTCATTTGAAAAGATCCTACACTGGGAAAGATTGAAGGTGGAAGGAGAAGGGGCTGACAGAGGATGAGATGGTTGGATGGCATCACTGACTTGATGAACATGAGTTTGAGTAAACTCTGGGAGTTGGTGATGGACAGGGAGACCTGGTATGCTGCAGTCCATGAGGTCGCAAAGAGTCTGACACAACTGAGCAACTGAACCAAACTGAACTGGTCACATGATTTTGGAAGATCTGGTTATATGTTGTTGAGAGTGTGTGTGTATGTGTGTGTGAGAGAGATACATTTATCTATAAATATTTCCATTTTTCAGTTGTTTGCTCCAGTCATTTTCTAGGAGAAAACCTGAGCTTTGCTACGTGATCATAGGTCAACAAACATTGACAAAAGTCTTCCTAAGGAGTTGAGTATGCCTGAAAAGTAGCAACACCAGTTTCCATGCCTTCACTTGTTTAATAATATGAAATGAACTCTTGCTAGGTGTCAGGCTCTGCTCTGGCTTGGGATCCATCCTTGACTGCGTTTACCCAAGGTGAATTACCACTGGTTTTCTCTCTTCCAGCAATTCTTAGAGAGTACAGATGAATCCTTTGGTGGCCCCACCACACCCCGAATACAATTCATTTTTTGAAGTTTATTTTCTGTTGGAGTAAAGTTGCTTCAAATGCTATGTTAGTTTCTGCTATACAGCAAAGTAATCGGCTATATGTTTACATAGATCCTCTCTTTTTGGGATTTCCTTCCCGTTTAGGTCACCACAGAGCACTGAGTAGAGTTTCCTGAGCTACATAGTAGGTTCTCATGAGTTATCTGTTTGTTAGTTATATGCTATCAATCATATATATATTTTCAGTCCCAGTCTCCCAATTCATCCCAGAATATAATTCAAATCCAAACAACACAAAACTGTAAAAAAAAGTGAAAGGAAGTTCAACAAAGTATTCCCCCACCCCCAGCCCCACCCCTGTGATGATAACTTCAATGATGTTGTTAAAATAAGCATCGATTATCCAAACATTTCTACTGTTTTCTTTTTTTGCTGTGGTCACTTTCTCTCCATTGTCTAGCCTATTTTCCTGGTTTGTAATCCATCTCTACTCCAGGCTAATGGAAGCATCAGACAGAGTCAAGTAAATAATTGCAATATAAAGAGACACACCCTCTGATAGAAGTGTATCCGGAGTGACAGGGTTGTAAATACAGTGCCGTGTGAACACAGCATTTCCCACCCTGCCCTTCCTTTTGTGTCTTCACATTCATATTCAGGGGAAATTATTTCCAGATTCAGGGGAAAATGGAATGTATGAATGTAAATCATAGCTCTCACAAAAAATAAGGTAACATATGGCCATTTAGGTTTTTGTGTGAGATGAAGGAACGAGCTCAGAAATATCCGCCTGTGCTTTTGAAGTTTTGTAGGTCTTGTTATTGCAACCCTAAGGTGTGAAGCGTTTGCACTGTGTTTGAAATTAAGGATTGGAATAGCTGAGAGCTCCAAAACTTCCTTCAGATGCCACTTTTTTTTTCTTCCTCAACTGTCTTCGCTTATACAACTTGTTCAAAGGATAGCATCAAAGGACTGTTTCATCAGTTCGTTTAGGATAATAGACTAGAGTCGAACTCTAGTCAGTAAAGGGAAACTTTTCAGACTTCAGCAAAGGGAAACTTTTCAGACTTAGAGTTCAATCTGTTTTTCTTGGCAACTGGCCCGATATGGGAGAAGAATTCATGGGAGAGACTTGTGGGCCGGACAGCTCTGTGATCCAACAGTTGCTCTGAACAGGTCACAGAATGGAATGATCAAATGAATGTCCGCGCACCACTGACAGCAGGGAAATATTCCCTTTCCTTATGAATCTCTTTTTTTAAACGCTGTCTTAATATTCCTGCGATAGAGCAAAATCTCACTCATTGTGAGGGAGCACATTCTCAATGGGAAAATCTCACTCAGTGTCTCCACGTGGATTCAGTTCTGGTGTTCATTAGGTTAGAGCAATCAAGGATGTATTTCCCCTGGGACTTTGTGTTTCTGCTTCGGGTTGAAGGTGATTACTTGGCATTCGGATCAGGTTGGTGATTTCTTCCTCCCTGATGCCTGAAGACAAGAAAGAATTTGTGTCTGGTGCCACTTGTGAAGTGATGAAGAACAGGAGTGCGCTTGAGACAGTGCCAGGCAGCGCACCTGGGCCAAATAAGCTTGACAGTGGTCTTTGCTGCTCTTGGAATCTGGGTGCCAAAAAGAAGGAAGGGGGTCATAAGAACAGAAAGAGAGGGAACGAGAGGAAAGAAATTGAGCCATGAGGATCCAAGACTATGTAATGGATGAAGATGGTTCATTGCATAATCCCTGGGGAGCTGTCTCCTGCTGTTATAAGGAGGTCACCTCTGGGCACCTCTCTGCTGCTCCTGAACACACGCCATGCATTCTGCTGTTCTAGTGGACCCCGGGCAGCCCGAGCGTCTGTGAAAGATGCACTAGGAGATGGGAGCTGGCTAGTATCTGGACACCAACACCTCGCCTAAGTCTGTGGTCCTCCCGTTTCCTTGTGGAACCTTATTTAGGTTCCACCGACTTCTGTCTGCTCTGTATCTCACCCTGCCAAGACCCAAGAGATGTTCTGGTGTCTGGTAGAAGTGTTATTCTCCCCACCCATCCCCTCAACAAACACACACATGTTCTCATCATTTAAATCATCATTTCAAAATTTTATCTTACCAGTTATCACTTTCCTCTTTTATTCCAGACAGCTTAAGGGGGAAGAATAAGAATGAAAGTGTCAGCACAAATGCAAATATGTTCAGAGATGTTAAACCCATTTAGAGGTAACATATATGTGTATCTTTTAAAATGCATTTTATTGAAGTATAGTTGATACAATGGTGNATTCCCAGGAGTGGGACTGCGGGATCAGATGGCAACTCTGTTTTTACTTTGGCTGCATCAATTTACATTCCCACCAACAGTGTAGGAGAGTTCCCTTTCTTCACACCTTCTCCGGCATTTGCTATTTGTAGACTTTTAAATTATGGCCTTTCTGACCCATGTGAAGTGTTACAGAGATAAGATATTCTTTAAATATACAAGTTGAGGGACTTCCCTGGTGGTCCAGTGGTTAAGATTCCATGCTTCCAGTGAAAGGGTTGCAGGTGTCTGATCCCTGGTCAGGGAAATAAGATCTCATATGCCTTGAGGCTAAAAAAAACAACAACATAAAACAGAAACAATATTGTATTCAATAAAGCCTTCAAAGTGATCCACATAAACAAACAAACAAAACCCCCCCGAAAAACCTTGAAAGGTAATCAGCATGGTTGAAATCCAATTGCTCAAACACATAATATTAATAATAAAAGCAATGCGAGGCACTGTTTTGAGGGCTTTGCTTACATTAATTCATTTAATCAAACTTAATGAACTTGACATAATAGCTACTTTCATTTTTAACAGATAAGAAAACCGAGGCAGAGAGATATTAAACATCTAGTCACACAACTGATAAGTTCAGACCTGGATCTGAGCCCGTGTAGTCTTGCTTGAGTCTGTGTACACAATTAGGACTTCATAGGGGTATAAAACATAGTTCTAAGCAAAAGGGTATGCTGCATGGTAGGAAAACCAGGTGGATTTTGATTCAGAGGGCTTTGCTGCTAGACAAGTCATTAAACTAATTTGGGAGTCACCACTGGAAGAGGAAATGGCAACCCACTCCAGTATTCTTGACCAGAGAATCCCATGCACAAAGGAGCCTGGTGGGCTACAGTCCATGGAGTCACAAAGAGTCGGACACGACTGAGCGACTAACACACACACACACACACACACACACACACAGGCATGTCCTCATTAGAGCATGGAGATAATATGCCTGCTTCCCAAATGACCTTCATGGGAAGGCACCTGGCTCTAGGCCTAGCATGGAGTGGGCGTGCAATGCTGTTTCCTTCTTCCTATATTCACATGAGCCCTCATCCGTCTGCTTCTGTTCTCAAGTGTATTGCTGCATGGCAGAGACAATACTATTAGTACTTGGTCTTAGGTGAATCCCTCATTTATTAAAAATTGTTAATTGAGTGTTGTGGCTTGTATACTGTGTGTGTGCATGCAAATTGCTTCAGTCATGTCCACCTCTTTGTGACCCCGTTGACTGTAGCCTGACAGGCTCCTCTGTCCATGGGATTCTCCAGGCAACAATACTGGAGTGGGTTGCCATGNTAGTACTTGGTCTTAGGTGAATCCCTCATTTATTAAAAATTGTTAATTGAGTGTTGTGGCTTGTATACTGTGTGTGTGCATGCAAATTGCTTCAGTCATGTCCACCTCTTTGTGACCCCGTTGACTGTAGCCTGACAGGCTCCTCTGTCCATGGGATTCTCCAGGCAACAATACTGGAGTGGGTTGCCATGCCCTCCTCAACGGGATCTTTCCAACCCAGGGACTGAACCTACATCCCTTTAGTCTCCTGCATTGGCAGGCAGATTCTTTTACCACTAGCACCATCTGGGAAGCCCAGCTCGTACTATAATGGCCCCCAAAAGATGTCCTCAGTGTAACCCCCCAGAACTTGTCAATTTATTAGTATTATGTAGCAAAAGAGACTTAGTAGATGGAAGGAAGTTGGCTAATCAGCTGTGAGATTGTTGCAGATTCTCCTTCGAGGGGAGGTTATATAATCAAATGGACCCTTAAAGGTGGAAGAAGGTGGCAAGAGGGAGAAACACGGCGGAAGACTTGGGAGAGATTCGGAGCATGAGAGAGGGACCATACCCACGTCTACTGGCTCTGAAGATGAAGGAGGTCATGATCCAGGGAATGCAGATGGCTTCTAGAAGCTGGGGAGGGCCCTCACCAAACAGGGATTGAGTCTTAGACTCACAAGGCACTGACTTTGGCCAACAACCTGAGTGACCTTGGACGTGGCTTCTTCCCCACAGCATTTCAAAAGGAAGGCTGCTGGCACCTTCTTTTTCTCTCTGGAGATCTTAAGCCCAGGGCTCCAGTTGAGCCTTGATGTTTCCAGACCTTGAACCCACAAAACTGTGAGACAATAAGTATTGTTATAAACTAACTTTGGGGGAGTATGTTGCCATAGGGGAAAGAAAAACCACCACCACCTAAATCAAGAATTTGCATTGTCCCAGGAGCTCTGAGGGGTCCTGGGAACAGAGCTGTGAGCTGCCTAGATTGCTAACTGGGCGACAGGCTCACCCAGTCCAGACATCAGCAGAGGTCATTTATTTTCAGTCCTTTGTGTGTCTCAGTTGTCCCCGAAGGAAGCCACTTACTGATTCGTGCCTCAGTCTCTACAGCTGTCAGACAGTCATGACTGCACAGGGCTTTTCTCTGGAACTGAGGTGTAAACACTGTGAGCTGTTTTCCATATGGTTCTTGGGGGACCTGTGAAAACTCAGCTGTCTCCTGACACCGAAGTGCCTGTCTCCTACCAAGATGCAGCTGTGTCCCTGTGCCCGAAGATGGGGTTTGGGAAGACGATGCCTCCAGCTCAGGGGGAACACTTATTTGATGGGATAATTAAATCAGTGGTCCAAATTAGTTTTTTTTTAAAAAAAAAAATGATCCCCATGTGTGTCTTGTTTTACTGTGGCCCTTTTTGTAGCTCTTTAGACAATGGTAATTATCAGATGAAGGAAAGGATTAAAATGGAAAAGACAACAAAAAAGTTCTCACTGTACTGATCTCAGACAAATTTGAGATCACCAAACAATTGGTTGTAACAAACTAAGGTCACATNAAAAAAAAAACGATCCCCATGTGTGTCTTGTTTTACTGTGGCCCTTTTTGTAGCTCTTTAGACAATGGTAATTATCAGATGAAGGAAAGGATTAAAATGGAAAAGACAACAAAAAAGTTCTCACTGTACTGATCTCAGACAAATTTGAGATCACCAAACAATTGGTTGTAACAAACTAAGGTCACATGCAATCAAACGCAGTTATCTAAAAATACAAAGTACTGTCCTCAGCAAACAATCTCAAGAACTGAACAAATATTTAGATTTGCCAGCATCTGTTGAAAATCTGTATGAAATGTCTCCAGTAAACTGAATAGTGCTTAAGAAACACTTGGGCTAAATACCCTAAGAAATTATTCATACTTACTAAAGAATTACATAAATCTAAGCCACACTTGCGGGAATATAATTGTATATGGAGCCGTTACCTCCAGGGATAAGCGTTTTTCTATCTCACCTGATTTATTACACTGTTTATTTTCTTCAGAGTACTTAGCACTGTTTGGCATTTTATCTTTTTAAAGTGTTTTGTTTATTGTCTCTTTTGCTTTTTAGAATGTGAACTCCATGAGGGCAGAAACTTGTCTGTCAATTGAGATACCATTCATCCTACTTCTGGTACTTGCCCTGATTTTTTTCTCTACCCACGCATTTTCAAGGAGCAGAAGCTACCCTAGACTTGTCTTTTCTTTTTTTAAAAAAATTAATTAATTTTTGGGGAGGCTAATTACTTTACAGTATTGTATTGGTTTTGCCATACGTTGACATGAATCCGCCATGGGTGTACATGTGTTCCCCATCCTGAACCCCCCTCCCACCTCCCTCCCCATCCCATCCCTCTGGGTCATCCCAGTGCACCAGCCCTGAGCACCCTGTATCCTGCATCGAACCTGGACTGGCGATCCATTTCACATATGATAATATACATGTTTCAATGCCATTCTCCCAAATCATCCCACCCTCGCCCTCTCCTACAGACTCCAAAAGACTGTTCTATACATCTGTGTCTCTTTTGCTNGAACCTGGACTGGCGATCCATTTCACATATGATAATATACATGTTTCAATGCCATTCTCCCAAATCATCCCACCCTCGCCCTCTCCTACAGACTCCAAAAGACTGTTCTATACATCTGTGTCTCTTTTGCTGTCTTGCATACAGGGTTATTGTTACGATCTTTCTAAATTCCATATATATATGCATTAGTATACTGTATTGGTGTTTTTCTTTCTGGCTTACTTCACTCTGTATAATAGGCTCCAGTTTCATCCACCTCATTAGAACTGATTCAAATATATTTTTAATGGCTGAGTAATATTCCACTGTGTATATGTACCACAGTTTTCTTATCCATTTATCTGCTGATGGACAACTAGGTTGCTTTCTGGATTTGTCTTGAAGCCTGTGCAAACATAGCCAGAATCAATCAGCACTTTCCATTCCACTGGCTAGAAAGATTGCTTTGTTATGGGTACAACAAGTCATGCCTATCAGGATGAATGTGATTCAATTATGGGATTTTCTTTTGCGCTTTTCTGCTGAGTCTTAAGCCTGATAGGATGTAGGGGCTAGAGATGTTGCCACCCTACATCTGCATTGACTTTATCAGGATGGATGAAAAGCTGAACCTAGAAATAGGAAAAAGGGACCCTTGATAGCGTAAGTGTATGTTAGTTGCTCAGTCATGTCTGACTCTTTGCGATCCCATGGACTGTAGCCCACTAGGTACCTCTGCCCATGGAATTCTCCAGGCAAGAATACTGGAGTGGGTTGCCATTCCCTTCTCCAGAGGATCTTCCTGACCTAGGGATCAACCCTGGTCTCCTGCATTGCAGGAGATTCTTTACCATGTGAGCCTCCAGGGAAGCCTTTCGATAGCATAATATGGACCCTAAATCCTGTCAGGTTTAATTCAGCACAACCATGGAATTTTCACTTACATGGACCAATAAATAACTTTCTCAAAACAAAGAGCCTCAGACTGAATTTTGCTTGATAATCCAGATAGATCAGAGAAGCACAAAGAACTGTGGAATAATTACCTCATTGGTGTGGGCACAAAATTTCTGTAACTGCAGTTGGAAGATCATACATGAAAATCATTCATGGGGGTGTTTACCAGTCAGTCATCATTCTGCGTCTTAGGGTCAAGACAGGTGAAACAGTATAGTATATTGACTGCTTCCTAAAATATTAAGTAAAATCTCTGACTAGTGGCTTTAAAAACTATAATATTTCTATTACACCCACACTGGCAGCTCCAAATCAATTAGGTAAGAACTTTCTGCTTTACATGTTGACTATAATCAACCTCAATGCAAATGATTAGTGAGGTAGTTTAGTCTGAATTCATAAAATGTTTCAAATTTTTGTTACTATTTTCTGTAGTCAGGTTACTAGGAGATGGCCATTATGCTAGGATGGAATTTACAAAAGCAAAAGCAAAAAGCCTTGAACATAGAAATTTCATGAATATCCCCTTAGGAAAGATCAATTGATTGTTGTATTCTCATGAGAAAAACAAGACAGCTGCATTGCTGGGTACACTGGTAGGGGGAAGGGACACAGTAATCCAGCTGGTGCTATATTTCAATCTGTGGCTTAGTGAGTTGTTTTCACTATAGATTTCAATGTGAAGAAAGAGGAGAAGTAATCCATCTAAGAAGTTGCTGCTGCTGCTGCTAAGTCGCCTCAGTCGTGTCTGACTCTGTGTGACCCCATAGATGGCAGCCCACCAGGCTCCCCCGTCCCTTCTATATCTAGGAAGTTATATAGCAGCAAAAGTGCAGACTGGGAAGAAGAACCTTAGGACACCAGAAAGTCAAGAATCAAGCATTAGTCCTCTCTTGAACATCTACGAAGTACACACTGAAATTTTAGGTATGGTAAAATTTAGTAAAGACTTTTTGGTTGGGTCATAGATGCGAACAAGATAAACTATTTGGAAGGCCAAATCTTCATGAGCTTGAAAAGCACAAAGGAGAAAAGCAGAGACATTGTAAGGATGGACATTTAGGATATACTTCCAAAGGCATGTCATAAACCCCATGCTTCAGTCACACAGGGGCATGTTGGCAAACACCACTGAATGCACCTGAGGACCCTGGGCAGATGCCCCAAATTACCCCACATGAAAGCCATATGTGATCAGAAGGCCCAAGAGGCAGGGAAAATGAGGTTTCAGAGGACTGGTTAAACATCTCAGCAAGAGCTGGAAACTTGAGTCCAGGAAGATCCATATTTGCTTGTCTATTTAGACAAACACATCACTGAGAGGCTCAACAGACATGAATGTACTAAATTAAGAGTTAAAATATCAAACTGACTTAAGATTTAGCCAGTAATGACTGACCTTATATTGTTAACCTTTTTTTTTCCTTTTAGTTGCAAGTGTTGTGCCTCCTGTGAATGTAATAAAGTATTTCATATTTAGACCAAATAACTGAAATTCTGATTGTTAGATCCTACTGGACCATGTGTACTGAAAGTGAAAGTGAAAGGCACTCAGACTTGTCTGACTCTTTGTGACCCCATGGGCTATACAATCTATGGACCTCTTCAGGCCAGGATACTGGAGTGGGTTGCCATTCCCTTCTCCAGGGGATTGTCCCATCCCAGGGATCAAACCCACGTCTCCTGCATTGAAGGTGGATTCTTTACCAGCTGAGACACAAGGGAAGCCCAAGAATACTGGAGTGGATAGCCTATCCATTCTCCTGCATGGTGTACTAGATAAAACTAGTTTAAAAAATATATTTAAATATGTTAGATGTAGCAAATGCCTTGAGTCCTGATATTAGGTGAAGCCCACTTTTGGGGTACAGCAGAACATGGGAGATTTTGGAAGCCCAAGGAGTATGTGTTTTTACAATAATCCTGCTACAAGAAGCTTTGTTTTCTTAGACATTTAGAGAAAAAAATAGATGAAATGGGTAGCTTCTCATTATCCTCCTCATTGTTCCTCTTGAGCCATGTTGAAGTCAAAATTTTCTTTGAAATTTCAAAATTTGGGTTATGGAATCCCTTCTCTTGCCTTTCATTTTAAATTTCTTTTGGCATATCTTTTCATATTCTTCCTAATTTCTGAAATGTTGTGTGTATTAGGTTGCTCGGTCGTGTCCAACTTTTTGCGACTCCGCGGACTGTAACCTGCCAGGTTCCTCTGTCCATGAAATTCTCTAGGCAAGAATACTGGAGTGGGTTGCCATTCCCTTCTCCAGGGCATCTTCCTGACCCAGGGATTGAACCCATGTCTCCCTCATTACAAAATTACCTCAGTCTGAGCCACCATGGAAACCCAGTAAGCAGATCTTTAACTTGTTGCATGATTCCAGCGTGGAAAGACTCTTTTTCCTTTTAAATCTGAGGTAGACTTGTGACCTGATTTCACCAATGAAAAGGGAAGGAAGTGATACTGTTCTAGGCTTAGCCTTTAAGATGTCTGCTGCTGCTGCTGCTACGTCTAGTAGCTTTTAATCCTCTCCTGGAGTACAGCTGCCATGATGTAAGGAGATCAAACAAGATGATGAAGTGACTGGGCACCACATGCCAAGTGACCTGGGAGAATGAAAGGCAAGCTTAGATATTCCTGCTCCAGATGTGTCCTTGCTGAATGCTACTACCTGAGTGACCTCAGTTACTACCACAGTCATGGAGCAGCAGAACTCCCCCGATGAACCCAGTTCACCCATACAATTATGAGAAATTTTAAAAAAATATGTGTTTTTTTAAGCGAGTGAAATGGAAAGACTGAGGGCAGGAGGAGAAGGGGATGACAGAGGATGAGATAGTTGGATGGCATCACCGACTCAGTGGACATGCCTTTGGGCGGACTCCGGGAGTTGGTGATGGACAGGGAGGCCTGGCGTGCTGCAGTTAATGGGGTTGCAAAGAATTGATGTTGTTCAGTTACTAAATTGTGTCCAATTTAGTGGCTGGACTGGAACCTGGCAGGTTACAGTCCATGGAGCCGCAAAGAGTCGGCCACAACTCACCGACTTAACACACACACAACATTTCAGAAATTAGGAACAATGTGACAAAGAACTGATGTTGTTGTTCAGTCGCTAAGTTGTGTCCAACTCTTTATGACCCCATGGACTGCAGCATGCCAGGCTCCCCTGTCCTTCACTATCTCTCGGGGTTTCCTCAGATACATGTCCATCGAATGGGTGATGCCATCCAACCATCGCATCTTCTCTCTCCCCCTTCTTTTTCTGCCCTCAATCTTTCCCAGCATCGAGGTCTTTTCTGAGGAGTGGTCTTTTTTCTCTTTGTAAAAGGTGGCCAAAATATTGGCGCTTCAGCTTCAGCATCAGTCCTTCCAATGAATATTCAAGGTTGATTTCCTATAGAATGGATTGGTTGGCTCTCCTTGCTGTCCGAGGGACTCTCAAGAGTCTTCTCCAGCACCACAAGTTGAAAGCATGAATTCTTTGGTGCTCAGTCTTCTATGGGCCAGTTCTCACATCTGTACATGACTACTGGACAAAGTTACACAAGAATAATAAATATTAATAACTGAAATATTTAAAAGGACAAATCAATGTACAATTTCAATTCACAATATTATTGGCTAAAATGAAATAAGCAAGGTAACATAAATGGGTTGCAGCACTTATCTAGAGAAATCAGAAAAGGCTTCCAAGGAGAAATGGTGCTTGACTTGAATTTTGAAGACTGAAACAGAGTTTCTGGGCAGAGGAGGGGTAAAGAGTCTTTTTAGGTAGAATGAGCTGCCTGGAAGATGACTTGGAGGCATAAAATAACAGGACGTCCTCAAGGGGGCTGATAACACTGACAAGGGTTTAGTCTGATAGTCTAGACTAAAATTAGTAGGTAGAATAGAAGTGATGTCACACTTTCCCTTCTTTTGTATCATTTTGTTAGGGGAAAAGGCCTTGTAATCGATGCATTTCACCTACTTATATTCTGCACAGCCAAACATTTTCTCAACTATTAATGGGACAAAAGGAACTGTTTTTGTTGAAAGGCGTTGTCTGATCTTCATTTACTGTCCTAGAAAAATGATTAATCCATTCCAGAAACAAAAACAATGACATAGTCATGTTATAAACATTAACTCCTCAAGAAATTCCTCTGTGGACCACCTCGGAGGCTCCTGAGGACCACCAGGCGGGACTGGTCTGGGCAAGATTATGAAGCAGTTGGAGTTTATCTTGGTGTTATGGCCTCCCATCTCTGTGTCTCAGCAGCATGGAGCTCTCATCTCCATGGAAATCTGCTTCCTAGAAAGGGCCAGATACACATATTCTTACTTAGAAGTATGAGCCCAGAAAGAGGAGGGTGGCCACCCTTCAAGAGGGATTGATTAACCAACATGTCTATTTTACTTCTCAGAAGACAAGGATTTAAACTAAAAAATCATTCTATGATGGTAGAATTTTTTTTTAACTTAAGCAATTCGGGGTGAAAGAATTTGGAGTTGTGGGGAGGGAAGAGACTATGCTGCCTTCTGAATATCCCTAAGATTACATGTTGCTAAGAGTCTGACCATGCCTCTCATAGCCAATCCATTCAAGGAGATCCTGGAAGAAATCTGTTATATTCAAGCACAAGACCAAGTGCTGTAGAGAATATAATAGTTAAAAACAGTCCCTGCCCTCAAGGAGCTTGACTTCCCTGGTGGCTCAGATGATAAAGAATCTGCCTGCAATGTAGGAGATCCAAGTCTGATCCCCGGGTTTGAAAGATCTCCTGGAGAAGAGCATGGCAACCCGCTCCAGTATTCTTGCCAAGAGAATTCCATGGACAGAGGAACTTGGCATGTTACAGTCCATGGGTTGACAAAGAGTCAAACACGACTGAATGACTAACACACAAGGAGCTCACAGTCTAGTAAAGGTGATAATTGGCAATGGATAACAATAAAGCAAGGCCTTCCCCGATGGCTCAGTGGGTAAAGAATCCTCCTGCAGTGCAGGAGATACAGGAGACCTGGGTTTGATCCCTGGCTCTGGAATATACCCTGGAGAAGGAGTTGGCTACCTGCTTCTTGACTGAAAAATCCCTTGGACAGAGGAGCCAGGCAGGCTACAGTTCAAAGTGTCACAGACAGTGACACTGAGCATCGAAGCTCAGGACACGACTGAGCATCTGAGCAAGCAAGCAGCAATAAAGTAAGGCAGAATTAATCACAGATAAATACATATAGAGAGCAACATAAGGGATTGTCCCCTCCCTCCCAAAAAAGAAATGACTGTTTCTGAAGCATGAAAGTCATGAAAGTGGAATAGTGGTTAAGCATGGAGGAGGCAGAGGGGCAAAAGAAAATGTGTAGCTGATATTTTTGGTCCTATATATGAAGCATTGGAAAAAGGAGGCTCATGAAACGTAATTACTTCCCAAGGTAAATTTGTTAGTAACTGGCATGGCTGGAGCTTAAGGTGAGTGAAGGCATGTAGTGGGTGGTGTTGCAAGGGTCACACTTCAATTTTGTGCTAGGAAGTTTAGTTTACTATTCTGGAAATAAGGGAGTCACCAAAGGCTTCTGTTTATAGAGTGGAGTGTGTAGGCAGATGAAGTATGATATGATATGTATTTAAGATAGTTTCTCTGATATCACAAAGGATGGATTAGAAAGGATAGACATTGCAGGCAAGGAGAGATATATTACAATGATTTATCCATCCACTTATCTACCTGTTCAACAGAAGTTCAGTCAGTGTCTACTACTTGCCAGCAGTTACATAAACCTATTGCAATCACCCGGTAAAGAGTGTGAGATATGGAGAGTGAGTGAGGAAAGTGGCAGCAGAGGCTGCGTCCCCCTGGTAACTTCCCTTTGGTATTTTTCTCAAACGTGGGGCATGGTCCTTCCACAGTTGCCCAAGTTGTCACAGTTGCTCCCCTACTTCTCTATTCAGCAAGTGACTGGCTGCCAGAAGGCAGAGTGTGGGTAACGGCAAGGCTCTGGGAGGGGCTTTGGGCTCTGACAGCCAACACTGGGCAGAAGTGGAGATTCTGAATCCAGAGCTTCTCCTCTGAAGTCCAGAGGAAAGAGAAGCTTCTACAGACATCTCCATCTCACTTATGCCCTGTCTCTAATAAGACCCTATAATTGCCTGTGTGTCTTGTTCCCAGACTCTCTCTGTCTGCAGAATTACAGGGATCTGGGATTTGAGCTGGAAGCCAGAGAATTAGGCTCAATGCTTTTCTGCAAATTACAGAGAATAAATATCTAAATATAAAATTAACCACAAAACTTCTAAACCACAGATGTAAGTGATATCAGCCTCTGGCAGCCATTAAAAATGTTCTCTCTCCAACAGTGCTAACCTGGGAACGTGGACCAACAATCAAGATAGTGTTGATCAAAGGGTATATCCCAGTCACATTTGCAAATATCCATTATGACGTCATGACTGGCACCGGTCATAGAAAATATGGGTACTTTCTTTTTCGCTTGTTACATGAGTATCTTACTTTCATCCTCTGTCTTTCCCCTACTTCATATTATTTCATATGAGGTTTATTGGAGGTTAACTTTACAAGATAGTGGTTAGGCAACAGTATATCCAGAAGAGACCTTGACTGAAATGAAAGGGTGATTGACATATTGTAGAAATGAATGCAAAGACTTTCAGGCCTTTCTGTCTCCTCACTTGGGGAAGAGGATGAGAGTGTCTTGGTTTGTAGGAAGACAGTTGCATCTTGGCGGACTGAAACAAGAGCTGTTTTATTGTTGTGTGTGAAAAATGAAAGTGTTAGTTGCTCAGTCATGCCCGACCCTCTGTGACCCTATGGACTGTAGCCTGCCAGGCTCCTCTGCCCATGGAATTCTCCAGGCAAGAATACTGGAGTGGGCAGCCATTCCCTTCTCCAGGGGATCTTCCTGATCCAGGGATCAAACCCAGGTCTCCTGCATTACAGTCAGATTCTTTCCCAGCTGAGCCACCAAGGAAGCCCTTTTATTGTAGAGGACATGTATGGTGGCTGAGATCCAAAGGCATGGAGAGTGTCAGATTTTAGCTACTGTCTCTTAGTCCTTAACCCACACTTTTGTATTCTTTTGGGTGATTCTGGGGCTGGGGCCATTCCAACCGTAGTTCTACTTTGCCAGCTGGCTCTCTGTTATGCTCTGCTAACAGAGAACTCTAGAGAGAGGTTATAAGTCTGGAGAAGAAAAAAGAGAATGCTTCTTCTTGTATGCTTCTAGTTCCTATAAGGCTGGCCCTAGCAATGCTTAATTTCTGTAGTGACAAGGTTTTCCTGTGCCAGCAGGTGAGTCCAATTTGCACTTTTCCAAAGATTGCTAGAACCATCCTCATTTACCTACTACGGATGAGAGTACCCGGTGGACAGTGACCTTTCCGCAGTGATCCAGGTCCATTCTGTAGGGCTGCTTACCAATATTCTCGAAGTTTAATAATTTTATTTCACAGTTCCAACCTTTGTTCTCCCAGTCCTAGGGGTGGTAGCTGCATTCTGCAGTTGCTACCTTTGTGATACTTGAGTGCTCTTTTTCTGGCTTTTCAATTATGTAGGTGAATGAAGAGTATCTAGGAGAAAAGGTACATTTGGAAATATGAGTGGAGATTTTCTATGGAAGAAAAGAACTGAGATTCAAATATGGATCTTTTGGTCCTCTCAGTTTCCATAGGTGCAAAGGGGCCAGCTACCTGTAAAGTTACCAATAAGCATCTCTTAGCAAGATAGATTTGGTTGATGTTTTATTTTGGCTGATGTCATTGTTTGCCTACTTCATTTTTATGTGAAACTGTCTCTGCTCAAGCAACCTTGGGCAAACTGTCTGCTAATGGGATCCTGCCTGATACAGTGGTTGATAAGCCTGCTTGTTATAGATGGATCAGCTTTAAACAGGGTATTGGCAATCAAAAATTCGAATCCCACCACCTGTGATTTTCTAACTCAGTGCACCGATGAGTAACATGGTATTTCTGTGATTTAGAGTCCTCTGGAATAAATGAGGAAGATGGTATCTGTTCAGGCCTGTCTGAAAGGTTGGGGTGGGAACTGAAAATAATTGTGTGTAAGGCAATGCTTGGTCAGTTTTAAGGAACTACGTATGTTTCAGGGGTTATGATGACAAAAGCTCAAGACAGTTGAATGAAAACATCAACCTCCCTCTGTCCAACTAAGAGATGCTTATTAGTAACTTTTCAGGTCGCTGGCTCCTTTGCAACTGATGCAAACTGAGAGGACCAAGAGGTCCATAGATGAGTCTTAGTGCTTTTTTTAGATAGAAAATCTCTACTCATATTTCCAAACGAACCTCATCTCTTCCCAATTGCTACCTCCAAATGTTACCAATGTTCTATTTTAGTCTTGCCCAGTTATGAGAAAAATGTCAACATTATTATTGTTGCTATTTTGCTCTTCTACTCTAGATTAAATTTGGTTCTCTTACTTATAAAGCTTGCTGGATTTTCTTGCTATAGAGCCTGGATTCTAATTACATTTCTGCCTCTTGCTAACTATAAGCCAGTTATTTTACCCTTCCTGGTCTCAATTCCCTCATCTACAAATTGGAAAAAATATATACTATCTGTCTCACAGGGCTTTTAAATCTTACATAAAAGTGTTTTATAAATTCAAAAGTGCTATATGGGATGCTACTATTATTTTTGGTAGTGTTCATAGTAGGAATTTAGAATCGTTTAAAAAGGATCCTGTAAGCAATGTCTGGAAATAACACCTTATAAATAAGCATTAAAACTTTTTGTTTCAAACCTTTTCCATTGATGTATATCAAATACATGCTAGTAAAATACACAGTATTGAATTTCAACAGTTAGTTTCTGGAACAAGATCAGACATTTCAGTATATTTCCAGTCAGTTTTGATCTTATGAATTTGTCCTAATACTGCAAATCCACTTGCTTGTGTCTGAAATAGCGATTACATAGAAGAAACACTCACTTGTCAAGAAGGAAAGACTGAAAAATGACTCAAAGATTCCAGAACCAGGAACAACTGATTTCAAGGTTTTAAATATCAGAGGTGTATATGCTAGAAGTAACATGTATGATAGTTCTGGAAAACAGTAGCAAGGAACACACCACAGAACAAATTATTTCTCTGGTGGTCTCCAAATTAACTATGCACCAACCAAGGCTTCCATGCCTACATTTTTCTTTTGGCTGGCTACTGTTTTCAGCTGCTTCTAGACACAAGCGGGAAAAGAGGATGGAATCAATTGTCTGCAGAATTCATGTTACCAAGCAGTAAAGCCTCATTACATACTTATTAATTCATGAGAAATCAGTTATGTCTGATTTATTTGTGTTGGCTGTCTATAGGGAATGGATTCATTGAGTAATTGTTGAACAGTTGAAAGGTGGAAGGATATTGTTTATTTAAGAAAAAACAGAGGCATAATTGCCTGTGTGTCTGTGTTACTTTCATTTCCACTATGAAACTGAATTCCCTGGTGGCTCAGATGGCAAAGAATCTGTCTGCAATGCAGAAAACCCAAGTTCAATCCCTGGGTTGGGAAGATCCCCTGGAGAAGAAAATGGCAACCCATTCCAACATTCTTGCTTGGGAAATCCCATGGACAGTTGGGCTTGGTGGGCTATATTCCATGGGATGGTGAAGAGTCAGACATGAATGAGCAACTAACACTTTCTTTAATAAGACAATTGAACCAACTCCTGCCAAAATAACACACGTGAAATGCTTAACAATCATTTAGTCTCAAAATCACATACCAGGCTGTTTTGTGATGGAAAGGGCATATGTTCAAACATAGAAAGTAGGGCAAATCAACCTTCCTTATGGTGAATCACTGGATGTCTCTCCAACTGTGAAGATCATAAGAAATAATTTTAGCTTTTTATTAGATCCCCCCTAAATAGATTAGAAATAGTTTACAGATCTCCATACAGCTTTCCCAGATCATCCTCTCCCTTGAAAAGGATGCCTTAATTTAAGGCTACTATTTCACGGGACTGGGAAAGGTTTTGTCGCTTGGAACTTCAGTTAGACTTTGAGAAATCATTACATTGCCAGAGACCCACAAAACTGTCATCTGTGTTTGTAGGTGTAAAGCTGTTCAAACATGATGGCTTCTTAGATGTTTTACTTCCAGGACATACCAGGTTTTCCAGTGAATTAGCTCCTTTTCCAGTTGCCTCCACATAGGATTGGTTCATTTGTCACATAGCATCAAACTTAGGAGGGCTTCCCAGATGGCTCAGTGGTAAAAGAATCTGCCTACTTTGGTGGCTTAGCTAGTAAAGAAACTGCTTGCAATGCTGGAGACCTGGGTTCAATTCCTGGGCTGGGAAAATCCCTTGCAGAAGGGAACAGCTAGTTACTCCAGTATTCTTGCTTGGATAATTCCATGGACTGTGTAGTCTATAGGATTGCAAAGAGTCAGGCATGACTGAGAGACTTTCACTTTCATTAAGCAGGAGGTGTGGGTTCAGTCCCTGGGTTGGGAAGATCTTCTGGAGAAAGAAATGGCAACCCACTCCAATATTCTTGCCTGGAAAATCCCATGGACAGATTACCCTGTCAGTCTATAGTCCGTGGGGTGGCAAAGAGTTGGACGTGACTTAATGACTAAATAACAACAGCTTCTCAGGGTTATTATTAAGTCTAATGAGCTATAACATATGAAGTGCTTCAAACAGTTCCTGGCACATGTAAGTACTCAAAGAATGTAAACAAGTATTAACTTTGTTTTCATTAGTGTTTGATCAGTATTAGTTTCTGCTCTAGATTTTTACCTGATATAAGTATTTAATACAAGATTTTCATATTATATTATGTAGTACACATCATATATGACATATACTATATGAAGCTCCTATAATTATATTATTTTGTGGTATAATATAAATTATATTGTGGTTCAAGAAAATGATGATGTTTCAGAAATTTTTAAAATTTCAGCATAGATTTGGTAACACTGATTTCAGTTCAGTTCAGGTCAGTCACTCAGTCGTGCCCGACTCTTCATGACCCCATGAACCACAGCATGCCAGGCCTCTCTATCCATCATCAACTCCTGGAGTCCACCCAAACCCATGTCCATCGAGTTGGTGATGCCATCCAACCATCTCATCCTCTGTCATCCCCTTCTCCTCCTGCCCCCAATCCCTCCCAGAATCAGGGTCTTTTACAGTGAGTCAGCTCTTCTTATCAGGTGGCCAAAGTATTGGAGTTTCAGCTTCAACATCAGTCCTTCCAATGAACACCCAGGACTGATCTCCTTTAGGATGGACTGGTTGGATCTCCTTGCAGTCCAAGGGATTCTCAAGAGTCTTCTCCACTACCACAGTTCAAAAGCATCAGTTCTTCAGCACTCAGCTTTCTTCACAGTCCAACTCTCACATCCATACGTGACCACTGGAAAAACCACAGCCTTGACTAGATGGACCTTTGTTGGCAAAGTAATGTCTCTGCTTTTTAATATGCTGTCTAGGTTGGTCATGACTTTCTTTCCAAGGAGTAACTGTCTTTTAATTTCACTGCTGCAATCGCCATCTGCAGTGATTTTGGAGCCAAGAAAAATAAAGTCAGCCACTGTTTCCACTGTTTCCCCATCTATTTGCCATGAAGTGATTGGACCGAATGCCATGATCTTAGTTTTCTGAATGTTGAGCTTTAAGCCAACTTTTTCACTCTTGTCAAGAGGCTCACTGATTATTTAGAAGGTAAAAATCGTTCCCTACATATTATAAAATGCAAATTGGACTGGACTGATGTTTCTAAAGTGGATGTTTGCTTAAACTTAAAATGATCAGCATTTTTGTCACTCCCTTTCTCAAATAATTACAACAATTACATTGTGAAGCAGGACTGACGTGAGGGGTGCTATCATCCACTTAAGTTTCTACATATTAAAAAAAGAGAAGCTTGAGTGAATTGCATGTCTTCTCAAAGCTTTATTATTATTGTTAGGCACTGACTGGGCATTTTGAGTTATCTCTCAATGAAAACTTAGGAAAGTTCCTATTAGTGACACAAAGAAAGACCTTTTATTATTTAAGGGAAAAAAGTAACCCCTGTAAAGTATACATTGGCAAAAGGAAGCAAATTCTAACCCTACATACCTACCTTGTTTTATCTCTGTCAATACAACCAAGAGTTTGATTTAGGTTTACACATACATACAAAGGAAGATTCAAGCTTGAGAATCAAATAGTAAACAAAAAAATTTTTTCTGGGTTTCCCTGGTGGTTCTGTGATAAAGAATCTGCCTGCCAATGCAGGAGACGTGGGTTTAACCTCTGCTCCAAGAAGATCCCCGATGACTTCAAGCAGCTAAGCCCCTGAGCCACAGCTACTGAGCCTGTGCTCTAGAGCCCGGGAGCCCCAACTACTGAAGCCTGTGCGCCCTAGACCTTGTGCTCTGCATCAGGGGAAGCCACCGCAATGAGAAGCCTGTGCACGAAGCTAGAGAGCTGCCCTTGTTCATCAAAACTAGAGAAAAGCCTGTGCAGCAACGAAGACCCAACACAAAGACAAATAAATATTAGAAACACATTATTATTATTACCACTATCTGTGAGTATACATCCCATGTGTGATAAGCCTGAGATACCCAGGGACTGTATGTGAAATATATATTACATTGAAAGTGAAAGTCACTTAGTTGTGTCTGACTCTTTGAGACCCTATGAACGATACAGTCTATGGAATTCTCCAGGCCAGAATACTGGAGTCGGTAGCCTTTCCCTTCTCCAGGGGATCTTCCCAACCCAGGGATCGAACCCAGGACTACCCGCATTGCAGGCCGATTCTTTAACAACTGAGCTACCAGGGAAGCCCACACATTATAGTATCATGTTCAAACGGCCTTCCCCTTACACCCCCATAGGCCCCCCAAACCCCGCCAACCCCCCGCTGCTTCAATAAGCTAATCCCTTTGGTTCCAGGTACTCATTCTCTGCTTAGTTCACATTTCAGTCACCAATATGAATGGATACACATGCTCTTTGATGTCAAACTGACTTGCCTTCCTCTTGAATATTGGCTGCAAAAGTGTATTCCTACTTTCAACATATCAAATTTGCCCATTATCTTCAGAGAAGCAGGCTGGCTTTTCTTCCCTGGGAAGAAGTTCTNTGCTTAGTTCACATTTCAGTCACCAATATGAATGGATACACATGCTCTTTGATGTCAAACTGACTTGCCTTCCTCTTGAATATTGGCTGCAAAAGTGTATTCCTACTTTCAACATATCAAATTTGCCCATTATCTTCAGAGAAGCAGGCTGGCTTTTCTTCCCTGGGAAGAAGTTCTCCTGTAACAAGGGACCCTCCAGGACAATGTGAAAATTAGAGGTCCAAAACATCTGACAAAGAATATTCAGTGTTCAGTGAGAGAGAATGAGAGCAAGAGTGTGTTCATGAAAGGATGAGAAAGAGAGAAAGAAGAATCCCTTTGTAAACAGCCATTGAAATGCAACTTCAAATAACCTGTGTTTCTGGGAAGAAAGCCTCTATGTAAAATAAAGTAGCGTCCCTCCAGTAAGTTCTAAATTAAGTTAATAAAAACAAATCGAAGCAGAGGGCCAAGCCTGCTTTCTGGAGGCCTCTGTGAGAGTCGGACTCAGGCAACCTTTTCCATGAGAAAAAAACGGTTGATTGTGGGAATCTAATGATTTCTTTGGATTTATTTCTGCCTCAGACACATGGTGAGTCAGGAAATCATGGCGCTCTTTCTCTCTTGTCTCCTCTCTCTTTAATCTTCCTTAAAAAGTTTTCCCTTTCTCGTCTCGAAGTAAAACAAATAAAATTTCCCAATTTTCCTGCCTTTGAGGGTCAGTTGCAAGTGAGTAGATTTGTCCTGGACCATTCAGTGCTCTTGAATTAGAGCAGAGCTGAGGCTGCTCAGGAGTCTGTAGTAGAGAGCTCAAAAAAGAATCTGTTTTTCTTTGACTGCACCTCAGGAAAGGTCAAATAGGATTAAAAAAAAATTTTTTTTTTTCAGTTGACCAGAACAAAGATAGATGACTTGATTTTCAGGGCAAATTTGGTTATGTCAAACCAAGTAGCACCAGAAATATGATCGATTAACCTCTGGAGAGTCAATGGCATATTTCATTTCTCTCCCTTGGGCGTCACCATGGGTACGGTGCTGTCTTTCAGGTTGATGGATTTATAGGGATTCCCAAATGTCTGTGAATGCCCTTCACCTACCTTGCTGAGATTAGTCATCTGAACAGATGGTTTGAGGGTTTTGTATGAAGATGCTATAAAGAGTCATTGGCGTCTCTTTTTTGTAGCAGTTATTAAGCATATGGGTTGTGTGCTGTGCTTGCTGTTTTAAGTCGCTCAGTCGTGTCTGAGTCTTTGCGACCCCATGAACTATAGCCCATCAGGCTCTTCTGTCCTTGGGGATTCCCCAGGCAAAATACTGGAGAGGGTTGCCATGCCTTCCTGCAGGGGATCAAACTCAGGTCTCCTGCACTGCAGCCAGATTCTTTACCATCTGAGCCACTAGGGAAGCATATGGGTTGATGGGAGACTTAAATTCAAGAATTGATGTCATTGAAAATAAGAGCTATGTTTGAGAGTCTTGAATTATCTGGAGAGTTCAAATAGAGATGTCTAATTTGAAGATCTCGGTTTTCCTACAGATTTTCTGGGAGTATATTTTTCTATAGTTTTCCTTCCATGGGTTTTATTTTATGTATTTCTACCTGCTCTGCAGAATGGAGTTGGTAAGAAGGAATGTGGGAGAATAAAAGCAAAATGGAGATTGTTTGTCGAGAATAAAAATAATCATGGAAAGCAGTTGTAATTCCCAATGTTCTGACCTAGTTTTGGTGAGGGGATAGCAAGGCGTGTGCAAGCTGCTATCATCTTCTCTAGGTCTTTCCACATCACTACAGAGTGAAGTAAGAAAGAAAAAAGCAAATATTGTATATTAGCACATATGTGTAGAATCTAGAAAGATGATACAGATGGACCTGTTTGCAGGACAGGAATAAATATGCAGACATAGAGGATGGACATGTAGGCACAGGGGGGTGGGGAAGGGAAGATAAATTGGGAGAGTGGCACTGCCATATATACACAGCTGCTGCTGCTGCTGCTGAGTCGCTTCAGTCGTGTCCAACTCTGTGCGGCCCCATAGACGGCAGCCCACCAGGCTCCCCCGTCCCTGGGATTCTCCAGGCAAGAACACTGGCGTGGGCTGCCATTTCCTTCTCCAATGCAGGAAAGTGAAAAGTGAAAGTGAAGTCGCTCAGTCGTGTCCGACTCTTNGGGGGGTGGGGGTGGGAGGGAGGCTCAACAGGGAGGGAATATACGTAGACGTACAGCTGATTCACTTTGCTGTACTGCAGAAAGCAAACAACATTGTAAAGCAGTATATTCCAATTAAAAAAAAAAACACACAAACAGAAAACCAGAACAGGACACTGGCTGAAAACTGCATTATTTCCAAGGGAAATAGCAAGTAAAATACATGAGAAACATATGTATATATTTAAGAATCTTCCATTGAGAGACTGCTACATATTATGGACTGAATTAGTTACAATGATCTTTTTGAACAGTCTTCCCAGAACAGGATAAATGGGGTGGGGTCAAATGATCACAGAGACTGTGTAATACAATGTGATAAACCTAAAACTGGAGAATTTTAAACACTGTCCAGAGGACAGAAGAGTGGATTAATCTACTAAGGAAGGGGAAAAGGAGTAGGGTGTTAAGTGGAGAGGATCTTGCTAAAGCGGTGGAAGCATGAGTAAGATACAAGCTTTTTGGTGGAGACACAGACATAGAGAAAGAACAGTGGACATGGGGCGGGGGAGAGCAAGGAGAGGGTGGGATGTATGGAGAGAGTAATATGGAAACATATATTACCACATGTGAAATAGACAGCCAATGGGAATTTGCTGTATGACTCATGGGACTCAAACCAGAGCTCTGTAACAACCTAGAGGGGTGGGATGGGGAGGGAGGTAGGAGGGGTCTTTAAGAGGGAGGGGACATAGATATACCTATAGCTGATTCATATTGATGTTTGGCAGAAACCAACACAATCCTGCAAAGCGATTATCCTTAAATTAAAAATAAATAAATTTAATTTAAAAAATGTAGACTTTTTAAAGAAAAAAGATAAAGAAAATGAGGAAGCAGGTTAAGAGGAGGAGAGGAGGTTGTGGGCGATAAGTTTCTTCATTCAACAAATATATATATAGTGCTGACCATATGTTGGGCATTGTTCTAGCGTATTTTGGCTGGTAGTATTCTCTGGATGTGTTCCTTGAGAAACCTTGTGGGAAGACAGTGAACAAGATAAATAATGCTAAATACTGAAGAAAAAAGAAATAAAGCAAGGAAAGAAATGGGAAGTCTGGAGGAAGAGAGCTCTTTTAGGTAGGTGATCAAGAATGTTTTCACTGAGAACCAAAATTTTGAGTAGCAGTCTGAAGGGAACAAGGAGCTTTGCAGGTGGCTCAATGGGTAAAGAATTCTGCTTGCAATGCAGGAGATGTGTGTTCAATCCCTGGGTTGGGAAGATCCCGTTTAGGAGGGCATGGCAATCCACTCCATTATTCTTGCCTGGAGAATTCTATGGACACAGGAGTCTGGTGGTCTACAGTCCATGGGGTCACAAAGAGTCAGACACGACTGCAGTGATTGAGCATGCATGCTGAAGGGACAAAGGAGCAAGCCTGGCTTCTGGGGAAAGAACATTCTAGACAGGACAAGCGAAGGCCCCAAGGGGAAAGCAGGTCTAGGAGAGCTCCAGACTGCTGTGGCTGGAGCAGAAAGGAGGGTGGGGGTGACTGTGAGGGCTGAGATTTGCCCAACATACGGTTGGCACTATATATATATTTGTTGAATGAAGGAACTTGTAGCCCACAGCCTCCTCTCCTCCTCTTAACCTGCTTCCTCATTTTTTTTTTTTTTTTATCCTTTTTCTTTAAAAAGGGAGGAGCTTTGAATTGGAGGCAAGACGTTGGTCTTTCCTCTGAATGAGAAGGGAAGATGCTGGAAGGATTTGAACAGAGCTGTGACGTGGTCTGGTATGATTTCATAGGATCTCCCTAGCTGCAGCCCTGAGAACTTCCATTTTTTTTATACCACTTTACAGTTATAAAGTGCTTTCACATACCACACCACACAGCTCCTCATTCCCCTAAGGAAGTAACTAAAGCTTGTGCCCAAATAACCAACTTGAATTCTTTTTTAAGATTTGTTTTTTTTGATGTGGATCAATTTTTAAAGTCTATATTGAATTTATTACAATATTGTTTCTGTTTTAAGTTATTATTACTATTATTAATTTTTGGCCAAGAGGCCGGTGGGATCTTAGGTCCCTGACCAGGGGTCAAACCTCCACCCCCTGCATTGGAAAGAGAAGTCTTAACCACTGAACTGACAGGAAACTCCCCCAGCCTGAAATTTTATAGCTAAGTCTAGTCAAGGCTATGGTTTTTCCAGTGGTCATGTATGGATGTGAAAGTTGGACTGTGAAGAAAGCTGAGTGCTGAAGAATTGATGAAGAAGAATCGATGATTTTGAACTGTGGTGTTGGAGAAGACTCCTCAGAGTCCCTTGGACTGCAAGGGGATCCAACCAGTCCATTCTGAAGGAGATCAGCTCTGGGTGTTCTTTGGAAGGACTGATGCTAGAGCTGAAACTCCAGTACTTTGGCCACCTCATGCTAAGAGTTGACTTGGAAAAGACTGATGTTGGGAAGGACTGGGGGCAGGAGGAGAAGGGGACGACAGAGGATGAGATGGCTGGATGGCATCACCGACTTGATGGACAGGAGTTTGAGTGAACTCCGGGAGTTTGTGATGGACAGGGAGGCCTGGCATGCTGCGATTCATGGAGTCACAAAGAGTCAGACACGACTGAGCAACTGAAATGAATAAGTAGCTAATAAGGAGTTACACCAGAATCCATCACTCTTGGCAGGATCTAAGTTGGAACTGTTTCCATCACATGCCATTGTCCCCATGGTTGTAGGAAACACACAGGGACACACAGATAAATGGAAACTTCAGAATTCCCAATTTATTTATTTCATTTCCTCTTTCTCTCCTTTTCTTTTCTCCTTGCACCAAAACATGTTCTTTAGGAAGTTGCTGTCCCCACCTCCTACTTCAAATGCTGTTTTGATGAAATACAGCATCTGAATGATTAGATGGGTGAAATCAAGCTCTGAATCATTGATGTCGATGATCAAATGATTGACACCTAAGCATTTAGCATTTCTTAAAGGTTGGAAATAGATCAGGGGCTGGAGCTGGTCTTGACTTTCAGTTTCAGAAAGTAATTCTAGAAAAATCATGTAGATGTACCTGTGCACGTGTGTGCTAAATCACTTCAGTTGTGTCCAACTCTTTACAACCCTATGGACTGTAGTCAGACTCCTCTGTCCATGGGATTCTCCAGGCAAGAACACTGGAATGGGTTGCCATGTCCTCCCAGGGAATCTTCCCAATCTAGAGATTGAACCTAGGTCTCCTGCACTGTGGGTGGATCTTTGCCACTGAGCCACCAGGGAAGCTAGATGTACCTGGCTGCTCAGGATTTTGGGTGTAGAAAGCCAATTTCAAGTTAAGGATAGATGGTGTGTATGTGTGTGTGGTGGGGTAAAATTTCTTCCCATGTACTTCCTAGCTGACTATACTATTGCATTGAAAGGGGTAAGTGTATATGGGTAATGGATCATGTTTCCAATTCTTTCTTGTCCTCACCAGAAACATTTACTGGATTCTAGAAAAAAAATTGTTATTTTTAATGTTCAATGCTTTTTATGAATTTTTACCTTTTTTGGAGTTTTGTGTTAAAATTGCTCATTTTTAGCTCTTTAGTTGAAATGTATGAAATGTAATTAGTGCACTTAAATCTTGATGAATGTTTAAAAAAATAAAGCTGTGGAACCACTACCCAGACCAAGATGTATAATTTTTTCCAGCATCCTAAAGGGCTCTTACGTGCCCTTTCCCATCAACTGGCCCTATTTTAACTCAGAAGCTTATCTGTGGTTTTGGCCGTATCTTTGACTTTCCATTTGGCTTGTCTTTGGCAAAAATTCATTCTGGTTCAAAATAGAATAGGTTGTGATTGTATGGTTATTATCAATGTCTCTTAGATACATCTCTTTTTGATAAAACTATGTAAGAAAACACTAATTATATTTTATTTGTCATCCATGTGTGGTAACCAACAAAAGAGGATTTGGGGTCAAATACCACTAATTTTTTTTGTTCAACACAAAAATATGACAACAAGCACTTGGAAACATAGTGCCAAACCCAAACTGCCTACTGCCCTCCCACTTATCATATGTTCTAAGCCCACAGAATTGAAGACCTTAATGGAGCCCTCTGTTAGGGAAAAACGTAATCCTCATCACTTTTTAAATTTCTTGATGTGGAATGTTTACCTAGCCACAAGTAATGTGGAGGAAGCTATTTTCAGCCATTTTTCATTTTACTCAAGCCAAAGAGAAAAATGACTGTGACTCCTGGTTGGGAAGAACGATCAATACCCAGCTACCAAAACATCAGTATCAACTATAGGTGTAGATTATCAACCAGTGATCACATTTATCATCTTCTCTTACTGAAGCCCATTATAAATGGGCTTCCCACGTGGTTTAGTGGTAAAGAATCTGCCTGCCAACGCAGGAGATGTTGATTTGATCCCAGGGTCAGGAAGACCCCCTGGAGAAGGAAATGACAATCTACTCCAGTATTCTTGCCTGGAGAGTCCCATGGACAAAGGAACCTGGCTGGCTATGGTCCAGAGGGTTGCAAAGAGCTGGACCCAGCTGAGCTACTGAGCATATATGCCTGCATATAGTATATACATGTATAGCTCATTGATCAGTGGTCATGTTTACTACCTCTTTTTTATGGACTATTTTCACATTTGTATTTTTGATAATATATATTTATTTCATACATATACATGTGGTAAACACCAATTTCTTAAAGGGCAATGATAAATACGTTTTGTGCATTTATTTCATACTTAGCACCTGGTTTTGGAATTTTAGGATTTTTTTTAATGTTCTTAAAAAAATATTTGAATGTTCTGTTGAGTCCCAGATCTACTGTCACATAGTCGTGAACAAATAGACAAAGTCGAGTGAGCCATGAGCCAACCAGCTTTGTT
The DNA here is from genome assembly GCA_006410615.1 of Neotragus moschatus. NCBI lineage: Eukaryota > Metazoa > Chordata > Mammalia > Artiodactyla > Bovidae > Neotragus > Neotragus moschatus. Next base: position 1,059,901 of record SJYA01000262.1, read on the forward strand.
GTCATAAGTAAGCTTGTCCCCAACTATGCGGATTTTGGTTTTCTGCTGAATCTTGTTTCCTCCTTGATCTTCTGGTGTTTTTCTGTTGTAACAGATTCACTTTCCCTACTAAGAGATGTGGTGTTCATGAACTGAGGAACAGTGAGGATAATTTGGGTTCAAGTTCATTTATCTTCTTTTCTAATTATCGATATATTTTTAGAAAGTGGCATGAAGTCAATAAATGTTTCTTTGTTATTCCTATTATCTCTCTCAACTGGAATGTTCAATGTGAAGTTTTTGGAGGGAGGGGGACTTAGTGGGGAAGAACTTTACTGGGAAAAATTCATCTTTCTTATTTTCAATAAGTGGGTTATATGTCTCTCAGAGCTCATCCTGCCAAGTTCTGTCCAGAGTCTCTTTGATGTGCTCTCACTGCCTTATATGGCTGTGGGAAGGATTAATTAATTAGCACTTATAAAGAGCTTTGAAGATGAAAGTGCTTTGTTTGTGCCACCATCTTCTCTTGGCTTTCCCAGTCTCCAGATTTTATTGTGTAGAGGGCTTTCCCCACCCCTCTTCACCAAGGCCGAGACTATGTTTGGACTTGTAGGGATAGTTTACTGAACTTTCAAAGAAAGCAAGCCTAGGTTTTGCGTTAGAGAATAAAGCAGACCCAATGGAAGCATTCCTTTTACTCCTGGTCTTGCCTAAACATAGACATTCCATTTTAGGTCAAACTCTTTGACTTCAGATATTTTTTGAGTCAGTGGGCACTGTATTCGGTAATGGTTTTATATCTTCCAAGCCTTTTTATAACCTCAAATGCCCTTCCCACCATGTGACAATGTCAAAGCTGATCATCTTCAGTAACATTTACTCCTTGTCCCCACATTCATCCCACGGAGCTGGAGGACTAGCCTTTCACACTCCCTGCAATTGGCACTTCTCTCAGGGTGGTTCAAACCTCACTTTTCTTTCAGAAAGGAATCTTCATCTTCAGAATATCTCTGCTGACTTCTTCCTGAAACCACGTAGAGAACATTATGGTGTCAACATTCTTTCCAGTTGGAATGTGCCTTCTCATACTAACATGCTACCTAGAAAGTAGACTGGTCCCGATGGGCTCGTGAGTGTGGTTGGTAGAACAGATGCGGCCACTGGGAATTTCCTGGCCATCTCAGGGCTCTGTGTTTCCATTCGGGTGGCCTGGGTTCAAGCCCTGGTTGAGGAGCTAAGATCTCACAAGCTAGGCACCATGGCCAAAAGAAAGAAAGAAAATGAAAAAGCTTAAGAAAGCAATGAAAACAAAACAAAACAAAACACCAGATGCAGCTATAGATTCCACTCAGGACTGTCATGTGAGCATGACCTTTCTACTGACAGTACCATGGAGTCTTCCCACAAATACTTGTGAGCATGAAGACCAGCCTCAAAGCCCCAGAGGACTTGCTCTTTTTGGGAGAAAGGAAAGCTCATGTATTTATCCTCCAACTCCTATCTGTACTGACTAAGGGTTGTTTTTAGTGTTAACCTCTGACACGAGGAGATCAAACCAGTTGATTCTAAAGGAAATCAGTCTTGAATATTCATTGGAAGGACTGATGCTGCAGCTGAACCTCCACTACTTTGGCCACCTGATGCAAAGAGCTGACTCATTGGGAAAAACCGTCATGCTGGGAAAGATTGAGGGCAACAGGAGAAGGGGGCAGCAGAGGATGAGATGGTTAAATAGCATTACCGAGTCAATGGACATGAATTTGAGCAAACTCGGAGATAATGAAAGACAGAGGAGCCTGGTGTGCTATAGCCCATGGGGTCCCAAAGAGTGGGACACAAGTGATCCGCTGAACAACAATATCCTGATACCTCTGACCTGCCCTGAGCCTACAGAGAACATTTCCAAAAGAAACAAATAAGCCAAGCACCCAAACAGAAACCCTTACAGTCACAAGTGTTCGTAATAGGCAGCCATCCACGGGCATGATGAGTTCAGGGAGCAGTAGGCAGGTTTTGCTGCAACTGGGGATGGACTGGGAGGGTGGAGACAGAGGAGAGGCAAGGAGTAAAGGGATTGGCGTGTACTGAGTGCCTAATATATACTGAACACCAAGTGCTTTAGTGTGTGTGTGTGTATTTCAGTCTCCTTCCATCCTTACAACTTTCACATGAAGAAACTGAAATTCGATTCAACTCTTCGTTATATCATCTAGATGCAAAGTCATTCCACACTTAGCAAGTAAATCTGGGGCTTTAATGGGGGCATGGTTGAAATAGTGGCCTGTGGTGTGTTTGGACAGATCATCTCATCTAAATGATGCTCTTTGTTTCTGAATTTGTGCTTTCATTCTTTCCCTCATTTGGAAGGAGTAATTAATCGGTTTTTAAAAAGTCCCCTGCAGGCTTATAGGCTGTGCACGGAAATAAAAATAACTAAAAGAATAATGAATTGTGTTAACAAAGGATATTATTATCTCTGCTAATTATTTATGTTGTGAGAAACTCAAATGTAAGATTTGCTATGATTACCCTGTAATGCTGCAAAAAGAAATCATCACTCTCGTCCTGTCCCATATGATTCTCTCCCTCCCTTTTCCTTGTACTTTTTCCAGAGCTCATCCTTTGGGTCTCCTACCTGTGCTCAGCGTTGTCAGATGCTGCCTTTCTGGAGCTCTGCTGGTAATACTGATGAACTCTTGCCTCCCTCGTTGGAACTCTACCCTTCTCTTTCAATGCATCGTTTCACCCCCTTTCCTTAAAGGCCCCTTCCTCTATCTACTCACGTCATCACGTAGCTCAGGCAGTTGTTGTGTTGTTTCTGGCTTTCTTCTGCCTTCCTTGGTTCCCTTCTCTTCTGTGTCCTAATCCCCAGGCAGTTGGCACCAACCCCCGTTAATCTGATCAAGATCATTCTGGTGAATGCTCTCAAAGGGAGGGACCAGAGCTGCAGGAGGCCCTGCTGGCAAGCTCCTCCCTGCTCCCCTCCCTCCAATTCTCTCTTTGAATGGTTGTATTCTGTTAATGATTTTCCAGTTTTGGCTTCACGTTTTAAAAATATAAGATATAAAAATAACGTTAAAGACGCCTCTGAAAGAACAGAAATGAACACCCTAATCCCTCCCGCCATCTTGACACACTAGTTGTTTTCTTTCTGCTTTTCCCCTGTTAGTCTTTATTCTAGCATGGTGTTTCGATTTCTGCATTTTAAAACTTAGCTTTATTCCAGAATCCTTTAAGATCTATTTCTACACAATCATCATAATTGTCCTGTTTAATAACCAATTACTATTCCATTGTACTAGTGGCCCTCTATTTAAGAATTGTCTTCACTGAGATAAGTTTTTCTTTCTTTAGGACAAAAACCCAAGAGTACAATTGTTGGGCTGTGTGATAAATCTATCTATTTTTAGTTTTGAAAGAAACTGCCAAATTATTTTCCTGAGAAGCTGTAGCATTTTATATTTCCACTAGCAATGTGTGAGAGACCCACTTTCTCCACAACCTTCTCAACACTTGGCATTTATTATTCTCTTTATTTAAAATTTTATTCATTCTAATAGGCTTGTCTTTGATAATCTCAGATTAAGCCTATTGTTCAATTGAGTATTAATAGAGCCTCTTCCATCTTCTTAGGGTACTGTTTCTTTAATGCAACATCTGGTCACCCCACTAAATCACATAAAAGTAGCTAACTACTTTGTCTCTGCTCACTAAAGTTTTAGCTCTTGGTGGTTCTAATTTACATTTTCTTAATGGCCAGCAATATTGAATATCTTTCCATGGGCTTTTTTTTTCTTCTTCTAGTTTTGTTGAGATATGACTGATATAGAGCACTGCCTAAGTTTGGGCTTCCCAGGTGGCACAGTGGTAAAGTATCTGCCTGCCAATGCAGGAGATACAAGAGATGCAGGTTGGATCCCTGGGTCAAGAAGATCCCCTGGCATAGGAAACGGCAACCCGATCTGGTATTCTTGCCTGGAAAATTCCATGGACACAGGAGCCTGGTGAGCTGCAGTCCATGGGGTCTCCAAAGAGTTGGACATGACTGAGCAACTGAGGGTACTCACACATATACACATACACATTGTGAAAGTTCATGGTATAAATTTATGGTATACAGCATGATTTGACTTACATAAATAAACATTTACCACAAGTTCATTTATAAGTTTAGTGAACATCCATCATCTCATGTAGATAGAAAATTAAAGAAATAGAAAAAATATTTTCTCCTTGTGATGAGAAGTCTTGTGATAGATGGAGACCTATCTATCTGGCTATTACACTTCATTTATCCATTCATCTGTTGATGGGCACTTAGGTTATTTCCATACCTTGACTATTGTAAATAATGTGCAATGAACATAGGAGCAAAACTATCTTTTCAAGTTAGTGTTTTTCTTTCTTCACATATACAGGATTGATACCATGTATAAAATAGATAACTAATGGGAACATACTTTATAGCACAGGGAACTCACTTAATGCACTGTGGTGTCCTGAATGGGAAGGAAATCTAAAAGGGAGGGGATATATGTATGTATGTATGGCTATGTATATGTATATATACATGGGGAGGGGATATATGTATAGATACATGGCTAATTCACCTTGCTGTAAAGAAGAAACTAACACTGTAAAGCAATTATACTCCAAGAAAAATTCATTAAAAAACAAAATGATTTGGAAATAAATGCTAGGTAAGTGCGGAGTACCCTGAGAGGACAAAGGAAATGTATTCTACCCTGAGTGTAGTGGGCAGGGAAAGGGTAGATGAGTGCTTTTGAGTGAGTTCTAAAAAAAAAAAGAAAATGCCAAACTCATACATTGTGAGTAGCGTAGGCAGGTGATGGATACTGGTGGTGTTATCTGAGTTAACATATCAGGATATCTCTGGAATGGTATTGAAATGATGCTATTTATACCTTGGTTTGAAAAGTCACAGTTTGTTCTTTTGCGTGTCTGCGTCTCCTCGGAAACACTGATAGAGAAACTTCCCTCTTACCATGCTACTCTTTCAGAAGGTAAAGCTAGAGGTGGGACTGCCCTGGTGGAACAGTGGGTAAGGATCTGCCTGCCAATGCAGGGGACACGGGTTCCATCCCTGGGCCAGGAAGAGCCCACATGCCTGTGGACTAAGGCTGCGTGCTGCAACTCCGGAAGCGCACAAGCCTAGAGTCTGTGCTCTGACACAAGAGAAGCCACTGCAGTGAGGAACCAATGAGAAGTCCACGAGGAGCAATGAGGACCCAGTGCAACCAAAAACGACATCAATGAAATAAAATAAAAAAAGCTAGAAATGACCTGAACACACGTGTCAACAGAACCTGAAGCACTGCTTGACGTCCAAGTCTCATCTTTATTTCTGAAGCAACTTTGCTCTCATTTGCCCTCATGTCCCTCAATAGAATAGATGTTGATTGTTCACTGGTAAATATCCAATTTATAGCAAGTAACTAGAGGAGGTGTAAAGAGACACTTAGACACTACAGATGAAATTCCTGAAGATTATATGAGAAGTCAAGTGAATGGTCTGGCCAATATACCGTTAAACTCTGAGCAATTATTATCAGAACGAGATATGGTTGCCTCTATTTAGATGGTGGCGGAGTGTTTCGAGTTATATTACTAGTTGCTCTAGAGGGGTTTGAAGAAAAACAATAGAGGATTCAGTTAAAATTAAATAGATATTCAAAAATCCCTTCTAACCCAGTTGAATTCGAACCAGAGAAGGTGGAAAAATAGAAAGAAGCCTATAAAGGTCATATTTATTTTAACTATGCTGATACTGTGAAAAATAAATATTGAAAATTTGGGAAGGGGTGGTATTCTGGAGAGTCTGGGGTTATCTGCTTTCAAACCCAGCTTTGAATCCTGACGTGAATCTTGGTGCTGCTGCGCACACCCGAGGCCTTGACTACTTCTTTAGTCTCTGTGATCAGTTTCCTCTGTCTCAAAACGGGGATATTCGTATTAAATCCCACGCCATAGTCTGATTGCAAGGATCAAATGAGAAAACCCATGCAAAGAATTGAAAACGGCAGCTGGCACGTAGTAAGCCCACAATATGTGTTGATTTTTATTTGTACTGTCTAAAAACATGTACTTCTAAGTCAACTTTTCAATAGAACAGGTTTTTGAAATTTACACACAACATCATATGTAACATCTTGGTTTCCAACATGGCTTCTCAAACTGTCTGTTGAGAAGGAACAGTTTTCAAAGATTTTAATTTCTAATGTCCCTAACTGGACTGTTTCTTTTTTAAAACCCTTACATTTTGCTGACCAAATATGAAATTGATGTAAGAATTTCTAAATGTTTCATCTTACTTTTCTTATCTCCTCATTGACCAGAAACATCAGTTCATGTACCAGTACCATTCCTTCAGTGACTCTCTGAGTAGCATTGGCCTAGATTTCACCCTTTGCCCTTTGCAGCCTGTTGTTCAGCATCTCTTTACCTTTGCCCTGGAAATGGCATCTCCTTTGCCTTTGGGAACTGCCCCTCCTCCATCCTATGCTCCAGTGAGGTTCCAAAGCAGAGTGCCCTGCCCCTCCTGAAATACAGGGTGGATCCTTCATGGTCCTGGCAGGAAACAGATGGCACCTTCAAATAGGGTAATGTGAGGACAATTTAATAATGGCAGTGTTTACACACGGTTAGGGAGCAGGATTTGAGAAACAAACAAGAGATAACGCAGTACTTTGGAACCGGGAAACATGGGATACGATGGCTTCCTCTAAGCGTAAATGGTGAGAGGAGGAAGTGGTTACCAGGCTCTGGTGAGAGCAGCTGATGGAAAGGCTTCCTGATAGCAGCTGAGGTGTTGAGAAGTGTGATGATTCAGGGGCCCAAGCGCCATAAACCCAGCCTTTTCCCTTTCACTAATTTCATGTAATTGTTTCCCACTGGCTACATCCAGCTGAAAGCCAGAGAGAAGGGCACACTGAACGCTTTCCATTCACCAGCCTCTTGGGCAGAGAGCAGACGGGCAGCGAGTGGACCATAGGATCACCAACCCCTGAGCTTTGCCTGGGCCTGAGGGGTTTTCTGGGAGAAGGACCTGGCTAAAGCCAGGCCCGTCCCAGGCAAGCTGGGCAGATTGCTCACCCTAGATCTGGAGGAGCAAAGAGAGGGTGACTTGGGGTCCCAGTCTGACCTATCACAGCGTCTCTCACACAACAGTGTGTTTGTTTTGTCTGTTCATCACCCAGAGCAGTGTGTGTCTGTGCATGTGTGCCCGCTGGCTTGTATTCACATGGGGGTCATAGGTAATCTGATTCAAATCAGTCTAATAATAAATGCTGAGTCTTTAAGGGCTCAGTGAAACCACTGGGTGTTCCGGGCAAGGGATTGCTCTACAGGGATGATGGGCATAATCACACTCAAACTGACCAGTGGTCCTCAATTTTGGCTCCACTCTGGAATCATCTGTGCCTGCCTGCTAAGTTGCTTCAATTGTCTCTGACTCTTTGCAACCCTATGGATTGTAGCCCACCAGGCTCCTCTGTCCATGGGATTATCCAGGCAAGAATACTGGAGTGGGTTGCCATGCTCTTCTCCAGGGGATCTTCCTGACCCAGGAATCGAACCCACTTCTCTTATGTCTTCAGCATTGGCAGGTGGGCTCTTTACCACTAGCGCCACCTGGAAAACCATCTGAGGAGCTTATAAATTACTGCTGCCTGGACCCATTTCCCTAAGACTCTGATCTATTGGTGGTGATGTGGTCTAGATGGATTCAGTGTGCAGTTGAGGTTGAAAACTATGATGACTTCAGATGAGGACCATAAGGGACTTGCCAACAGTTGAGAACTGCTTCAGTTTACTGTCAGGGATGCTGGATGCAAGCTGGGAACCAGTGATGAGCTTTGTTACCCATCAAGTGGGACCAGGGCTTTGTGTGAACATCCTGCATTGGTAGGAGGAAGACACTGCATGACTTAGGCTCTCTTGGGTACCCCATCTGGAGAGAGCAAGGGGAGTCAAGGCTCTTCCAACAGCCTCAGACCTTAAAGTTTAGGAATATGGGGCTGGGTCTTTAGTGGGAGGTTCTGTCATGCCTCTCATGTCTGAGGGAACGGTTGCCTCCTAAGTCTGGCAGTGTCCTTGTCCCATGGAGCACTGGGGTAAGTGCTCATAAGGATAATTGTGCTAATGTACCATGAGCTGGTCTTCCAGGAAGCATTTGAGAGAATCATCGACCCTGTTAAGTAAATACAACCTGCGGCTCAGGGTCAGGGCCAGGGAAGGGCAAGAGAGGCAAATTTGAGGAGGCTTCTCTCCAGCTCGGAGAACAGCTGCTTTCTTAAAATTCACATCCTTGGTGCCTTTCTAGCCTCACCTCATCCTTGTCCTATGCTGTAACTCACAAATCATCTAGAATTGCCCATTGCTTAAGCAGCTCAGCGTGATTTTCTAATTTTAGATTGATTGAGTAAAGAGCCTGTAGCATTGGACTCCGCTGTTCATTTTTCTCTGTCCACTCCACATTGACACAGCCACAATGGCCTGTGGCCTCTCCCTCCCTGTAAGTCACCTTGACTGTTCTGGATGTCTTACTGACACATCTTGGCCATGACATCATGGCTGGGCCCATCTTCGTGGATTGCTGTGGTGTGCCATATAGACATTATTTTAAGGCAGACCAGCTGAAATATACCTTTCAAATTGGAAGATATTTAAACAGCCAGTAGCAAACACATTCTCCCTATTGGCTAAAACTCAAATCAGTTTCATATGTTGTGGTTCCAAACAAAAGCTTCATTTTATTATCTGGATTGACCTACTTGTACTCAGTAACTGATGCTATTAAAAAAAAAAAAGTGCTTACTTTCAATAGTGAATTTGAGAGTTTAATTATTAGTTTATATAGTTGCATATGCAATGTATATATTGAATATATAGTTTCTTTTAAGTTATTAAGAGAAATATATTTATTTCTTTCCAACAATAAAATTATTGTTGGAAGTATTATTTTTTTCAACAATAAAATCACTTTCAACCCCTTTGTCATGGGAGATTCTAAAGTGTCTTTCAAGTAAAGAGTGCTTTATAGGAGAGTACTGGCTTTTATTGGTGTTATAGGGTGCCTAGCACTTTGCAACACTTAACGCAAATGAGACTGTATAACAGCCGCTTTGTACTAATCCTGCAATAAAGGCGCTGCTTATCACTGATCACTCTATGCAGTTAATGCTTAATAATTCTAGTTTCAGTATCTAAAGGCCAACAGTCAGAATGTATCCTGACTTGACCCTTTTTGTGTATATTAAGGGACATAAACTGGTGAATCCACACAAAAGAGTCCTGTTGGTAGACAGCTCTTGACTATTGTCTATTATCCAGAGTCAAACAAAATAGGCTGAGAGCTGAGCGCTGAAGAATTGAATATTTTGAACTGTGGTTCTGGAGAAGACTCTTGAGAATCCCTTAGACAGAAGGATATTAAACCAGTCAATCCTAAAGGAAATCAACCCTGAAGATTCATTGGAAGAACTGATGCTGCAGTTGAAGCTCCAATACTTTGGCCACCTGATGAGAAGAGCTGACTCACTGGAAAAGACCCTGATGCTGAGAAAGACTGAGGGCAAGAGAAGGGGGTGGCTGAGGATGAGATGGTTAGATAGCATCACTGACTCAATGGATATGAGTTTGAGCAAACTCCAGAAGACAGTAAAGGACCGGGAAACCTATTATGCTGCAGTCTATGGTGTGACAAAGAGTCAAACTTGACTTAATGGCTGAATGACAACAAATCATCGAGGGCACACAGGACTTTGGAATCTGAGATGAGATGATCCTTGGCACTGGAGGGACTGCCATCTGCTTAGGTCTAGATGATTCTGGACATTTCTGCTGCTGGGAATTCTTCACTCCATTTCTAGGGAAATAAGGACCTAGGGGTGTCCCTGAGGTCACAGCGTGAATCAACAGCTGCTTGGTGGTTCTGACTCCTAAGCCTGGGTTCGAGTCAAGGAAGGTGGGATATGGACATCCATTAACACTGAGCTTTAGTTTTCTTTTAATGTTAAAAAAACTTTGGAAGTCACCTTTCCTTCATCATCATTATTGATTTTTCCACTATTGATAGATTTTTGGGGAAAAAAGACTATTTGCATGTAAATCAAGTGGGTCATTTGCATTTATATTAGCAGAGAACTCATTGGCATGAATTATTTATTTATTTATTCCATTTAGTTATCCTGAAAGGTGGTGGTGGTGGTGGGGGGTGGTCTTTGGTTTCCATTTTCCAGCAAAAGGCACTTTCTGATGACGGGAGTTGCCAATTCCAAGTTAGGTAAGCTCTTCGTAATTCTTCATCGATGAGGACAGGACATTCCGCACACCGGGAAGGTACTCACTTGCTTACTGAATGAATTTTTACATAGATTTTCTTTTGTGAAAATACTACCTTTCTTTTGATTCCTTTGATAGTGTTGTTGGTGAACTTTTACTATGGCAATTTTCAAGCATTCATTAAAGCAGGGAAAGGGCAGTATAAGGAACTCCCAGGAATGCACATGACTAACTGCCCCCCACTTCCCATACCAACTGCACCCCACCTATCTTCAGCCTCTTGCTTTATTTTTGATTTTTATTTGCTGAAATATTTCTAAGCAAATTCTAGGTACCATAGACTTTTCACTCCTCTAAAGGCTTCATAGAAAAGAGAAGCATCTTACAAAACCTTAGAATCACTATACCATTATCTCACCTAATAAAATTAATAGATTAATTTAAATGCCATCTAATCCCAATCCATGGGTTTAAAATTCCTGATTTTATTTGGTTTCTTGAATCAGGATACAATAAAATGTTGTCTGATATCAATCTCTTCAACTTGATGAACATTCATGAGTACCAATGATGGGCCGGGAGCAGGGGCCATGGAAGACAAATATAACTTAGTTGTTGACCAGGATGTGGCCCCAGCATAGAAGACAGGCATGGAAAAAATAAGGCTGATATATTTGCAGCCCAGGGAAGGCTAGAATAGTGTTGTGGATCATATGCAGTGCCACAGAGGGAAGACAACTTGGGAAGTTGAAAGAATGATGGCAGGACAGTTCAGATTCCAACAGCTGACACTGATGAAGCAATTGCTACGTGCCAAGGACTATTTCACATGTATATCAACATGTGTAGTCCTCTCATCGTTCCATATTGTCATGTAATTATTTTATACATTGAGGAATGGAATGGTTTAATATTGTGATTTTTGAAAGATGAGTAGGAGTTTGGCAGGTAGCAAATCGGGGCAGGATATTTGGGCAGAGGAAATTGAGGGAGAAAGGAACCCTGGTGTCAAAGTTCATACAGAGGCATCCACAGGGGCTGATGTGTGTCAGGGCCAGTGATGGAGGGGGAGTGGAAGCAAACAGCGTGGCTGTAAACACCATCAGCTGACTGGAGGTTGGTAATGCTTTATCCTTTAGGCAAAGGAGTCTGGACTCTTTTCTTCTAGGAAGTAGGATACCCCTGNTGTTGTTGGTGAACTTTTACTATGGCAATTTTCAAGCATTCATTAAAGCAGGGAAAGGGCAGTATAAGGAACTCCCAGGAATGCACATGACTAACTGCCCCCCACTTCCCATACCAACTGCACCCCACCTATCTTCAGCCTCTTGCTTTATTTTTGATTTTTATTTGCTGAAATATTTCTAAGCAAATTCTAGGTACCATAGACTTTTCACTCCTCTAAAGGCTTCATAGAAAAGAGAAGCATCTTACAAAACCTTAGAATCACTATACCATTATCTCACCTAATAAAATTAATAGATTAATTTAAATGCCATCTAATCCCAATCCATGGGTTTAAAATTCCTGATTTTATTTGGTTTCTTGAATCAGGATACAATAAAATGTTGTCTGATATCAATCTCTTCAACTTGATGAACATTCATGAGTACCAATGATGGGCCGGGAGCAGGGGCCATGGAAGACAAATATAACTTAGTTGTTGACCAGGATGTGGCCCCAGCATAGAAGACAGGCATGGAAAAAATAAGGCTGATATATTTGCAGCCCAGGGAAGGCTAGAATAGTGTTGTGGATCATATGCAGTGCCACAGAGGGAAGACAACTTGGGAAGTTGAAAGAATGATGGCAGGACATTTCAGATTCCAACAGCTGACACTGATGAAGCAATTGCTACGTGCCAAGGACTATTTCACATGTATATCAACATGTGTAGTCCTCTCATCGTTCCATATTGTCATGTAATTATTTTACACATTGAGGAATGGAATGGTTTAATATTGTGATTTTTGAAAGATGAGTAGGAGTTTGGCAGGTAGCAAATCGGGGCAGGATATTTGGGCAGAGGAAATTGAGGGAGAAAGGAACCCTGGTGTCAAAGTTCATACAGAGGCATCCACAGGGGCTGATGTGTGTCAGGGCCAGTGATGGAGGGGGAGTGGAAGCAAAGAGCGTGGCTGTAAACACCATCAGCTGACTGGAGGTTGGTAATGCTTTATCCTTTAGGCAAAGGAGTCTGGACTCTTTTCTTCTAGGAAGTAGGATATCCCTGAAGGTTTTAAAGAAGATAATGATAAAATCTGATTTGTATCTTGGAAAGTAAAATTTGCTGGCATCATGAATGAAACAGTGGAATAAGGATTGCCTGAGGAATTTCTGGGAAAGAGACTAACAGTGGAACAAGCCAGGAGAGAAAGAAGAGCTATTCCACGCTTATTTTTTTTTTCTTCTAAAGATGCTCAGGGTGTCCTTTCTTACTACAAAAAGCAACAAATCCAACAAGGACCTACTGTATACACAGGGAGCTATACAACTATACTCAGTGTCTTGTAGTAACTTATAATGGAAACGAATCTGAAAAAGGACATGTATATATGTGTGTGTGTGTGTGTGTGTGTGTAACTGAATCACTTTGTTGTGTACTTAAAATAACAAACTACTATAATTTAACTATACTTCAGCTTAAAAAAATTTTTTTAAAGCCCTAAAAAAGAAGGTAACAGACTCTCATTGTAGAAAATTTGGAAAAGACATAAAGAAGACAAAGAAAAAATTCCTATACTCCTAAAACATATCTTTTCAGGTTTTGGTATAACTTCTTCTAGTTTTTCATACAGATACTTTCCCTAAAATTTTGATCATAATCATATATTGTTTAGAATCCTATCTCTTTTACTTAATATTATACCTTAATATTTTCATAGTCACTAGGGATTAAAAACATGACTGTGAATGAATATGTTATTTCATCAAACAGTCATTTCATCATTTAATAATTATCCTCTTATTGTTGGACATTCAGGTTATTTACAGTTTCTTTTTTCTCATTTTGGAGAACAAACTTTATTTGCATTTATAACAAACTTCCATGCCTAAGTCAGAGTGGAGTCTTTGATTCTCCATTGCTTTGAGTAATTACTCAAGTTTTCCACTGAAACCAACCTCTCCCATGCCCAAATTCAACCAGCCTGTAGCCACAAGAAGGGGAGACACTGAATTCAAGAAGGTGGTGTGCAGTCCAGACTGACAGCTCCAAACTCCACCCACCTCAAAATATTTTGGATCACAGCTCATCAGACTGACGTGGCTTGAGCTAGCTTTGTGAACCTGGTTAATATTCCTGTTGTCACTGTTGCCTACAGGAACACATATTGGGTTGACTGGGGAATTTGTTCAGGTTTTTCTGTAAGATGTTATGGAAAAGCCTGAACGAACTCTGGCCACCCCGATATTTTCTTGATGCCATTCACTTAGCACAATAGCCACACTTCTAACCTATGAACAGCTACTTCTGTATTAGAAGAGAGTGAGAATAAAAACTCTCCCCTTTTGAAAGTCTAAAAAGAAGGGTACACTGCTCAGCTGCTGAAAGTAAATGTTATTTTGCAGAAAACATTCTAAATACTCAAATGTTTACTTGTATGCCATGAAGAACCTTGTTATAATAAAGTTCATGAAATTAAAAGGTTTGTTCTTTAGAACAAAATCAATGACAAATCTAGACAGCATATTAAAAAACAGCCATCACTTTACTGGTAAAGGTGGGTATGGCCAAAGCTATGGTTTTTCCAGTAGTCATGTATGGATGTGAAAGTAGGATCATAAAGAAGGCTGAGTGCCGAGGAGGAATTGACGCCTTCCAAATTTGGTGTTGGAGAAGACACTTGAGAGTCATTTGGAGAGCAATGAGATCAAACCAGTCAATCCTAAAGGAAATCAACCCTGAAGATTCATTGGAAGAACTGATGCTGAAACTAAACCTTCAATACTTTGGCCACCTGATGTGAAGAGCTGACCCACTGGAAAAGCCCCTGATGCTGGGAAAGATGAAGACAAAAGAAGAAGCGGGAGAGAGAGGTTGAGATGGTTAGATGGCATTATTGACTCAATAGACATGAGTTTGAGCAAACTCCAGGAGATAGTGAAGGACAGGGAAGCTTGGTGTGCTGCAGTACATACTGTGGCAAAGAGTCAAACACTACTTAGTGACTAAACAGCAACAATAGTTGTTCCCTAAATCATTTTCACTGGAACTCTAAGTTGATCATTTGAATTCTTTCAAAGAGTGATATGCTTAGATTACTTGGGAATCTGGGTATAAACTGCAGTTTGTTCAGTGTTTATGTGTAACCTCATCAGACCATATCTAACTGAAAGATAGGAATTAGAGGTAACGGAGTTAATCGATTATTTACCCTCCTCCAAAGTAATATAATAAACCAGCAGAACAGTGTGAAAATGTTGGGAATTTAGTTGGTGATGCTTTGGATTAAAAAGAGAGAGGAAAAATGAACAGAAAATAACAAAAACAAAAGAAAGGAGTCGCGTTTCTATGAAATATTTTTTCAGTAGTCCAGTTGGCTGAACCAAAAATTTGTTGTTTATATTCAATGTATTCTGATCACTATTAAAGTCAGTGATTTGTTAGTTTAGTTGTTGACTTTGAGAAACAGCAGGGTGTGCGTACTGTAAGAGTCCCTGGCTCTGAGCAACCATGCAGGTCCTGGGGGAGAGAAGCCTGGCAGCTTTCCTCAAGAGAGCTCCTTGATCCTTGAAAGCTCTTTCAGTAAAGGCAGTCCATGTCTCTTTAGAGAAGCTAGGGGAAGCTGCATTCCCTCACCTCCCTCCACAGAGTAGAGGCAACTTTTGGGAAGTCCGACAGGACGTGGCTGGGCTCAAGAACTGAATCTGAGGCTCCACGTCCCCTTGCC
Organism: Neotragus moschatus; assembly: GCA_006410615.1. Classification (NCBI taxonomy): domain Eukaryota; kingdom Metazoa; phylum Chordata; class Mammalia; order Artiodactyla; family Bovidae; genus Neotragus; species Neotragus moschatus. Next base: position 1,075,074 of record SJYA01000262.1, read on the forward strand.
CATTTTAAGAAGCGTCATTCTGAAATGTGTACCTGGGAGTTCCTCTCAGACATCTCTGCAGTGATTCATTTATGATCACAGAGCAGACATTTGTTTATGGTCTGTTTACTGAACAGTATAAATGCATCATGTTAAGGAATTGTGTATATGGGAGGTTAGGAATGGAATGTTGGAAAAATAAAACAGTTCATTGAAAGGCCATCATTCAGCTGGGTATAGATGTGGATTCATCTAGTGAATGGTAGCCATTGTTACTGTGATGTATGCCTTCCACTTTTTTTCTGTTAAATTTCTCAGAAAAGAAATTTAAAAGGTACAAGGGTAGAGATGCAGAGTTGATAGGCTATGGATTGGGATAGAGGACAGAGAAAAGAAGGAGCTAGCTTAGGCAACGACTTTATGTTTTATTTCTTGTCTTCCTAGGATAGAATTTCTTTATATTTGTGTATGTAGGAGTCAGATCATGTCTCAGAGTTCCTAGGAAGATCTGATCAGACTATTTTACCCTTAACTCCAGTATTGGGAATGGTACTGGAATTACCATTTGTTGACTTTAAAAAATCATTCTGCTTTATTTCTTTATACACATTAGGAGGAATTTGACACATACAGAGAAATAGTTTAAAAAAAGATTTTCATAATTCTGTTACCCAAAGAAAACCTTTGTTAATGTTTGTGTTTATTCTTCCAGTCTTTGTATTATAGTTTTCCATACATATGTAGAACACAGTGTTAAGACCATAACATCATTGGAATCAAGTGGATCTCAAGTACCTGTTCCCCTACCAGCTGTGTGAACCTGGATAAGTAAGTTAGCTTTGCTAAGCTTTTTTCTCTTACATGAAATAAAGATAAAAATTCCAATATTCTATGGTTATTGCAAGAATTAAGTGAGCTTATGTGTGAAAGTTACATTATAATCCTTTAGCTACTGTTAATATAGTAACTAATGTTAATGCTATTAGAGGTGTGATAATACCATGTCTTGCTTTTTCTACTTAACATTATAACATATTTTTTAGATTATTAGAAACCCAACAAACTCATACTTAACATATTTTACTAAATTTTTTATCATATTTTATACAGTTTCCTTTAAATTTCTACTATTTTAAGAATTCTTTATTCTAGAAAATATTGTCAAGAAGTAGACAATAGCAGTAGAGACAATAGGAAAATTATTTAAAAGAGAAAAGAAAAATAAAGAGCTCAGTCAACTACCCCACATGCTCTAGAACACACCAAAGCTTTTCGAGTTCACCAAATTGTTTTCACACCTTGCATTTTTATTCATGGAAAATTACTGTAAATTGACAGAAGGTCAAGTTGGTTGGGAAGATCTCATCATGACTGATGAGAATTCTTGCTAGCAGTCAATGAAAAAGCAGATGCTTACTTTTCAGAACATTTCAGAACATTGGAAGCAGTCAAAACAAAGGCATCAATCACTAGAAAAGAATGAAGTGGAAAACCACGTTACAAAAGGATCAGAAAATAGATTTTTAGTAGCTGGAGTGATTAGAAGTTCTGTGGGTACAAAATCTAGCTGAAATTTTAACGGGAGAATTTGGACACCTTGGGAGGAACAGTGGAGCTTTCTTACAATGGACAAAAGAGGCAGAGGATGTGGATAACATGAGAAAAAGAAGTGAGCCAAAGTGTGTGTGTGTGTGTGTGTGTGTGTGTGTGTGTGTGTTGCAACCAAGAGTTTGACCTGTTAAAGTGGAAAGCACTTTCTTATGAAGCAGAGGGAGAGGAATATATGGAGTTTGTCTAAGACATGAATGCTTGCAAGGGAATTGGTTAAAATACCATTGTAGATTTTTAAGTGGGCAAGTGGAAGCTAAGAGAAGATATTGACAACAATGATCATATATCATTATATTCTTCTTACAGTGAGGGTTTCTATGTAGAATCAAAGTCACATAGAGCTTGCAGTGGACACTTTTTTATTATAAATACCATGGCCACTTGCCCAACTATAAATGTTGGGATTAAAGCTCCTCCTCAATCACTGTCCTCAGGGATCCATATTCTTCTGCCATAGATCTATCCTCCAAGCCCCTGCTCCGTGCTGCTCACTTCTGAGTGCCAGGTCATGTGACCCTTTTCGTTTGCAGATTCTAAAAAACAAGGATTTGCATTTGCAGAATCTAAGACATAGTAGTCATGTATGGATGTGAGACTTGGGCCGTTAAGAGGGCCGAGAGCCAAAGAATTAATGCTTTTGAACTGTGATGTTGGAGAAGACTTTTGAGAGTCCCTTGGACTGCAAGGAGATCCAACCAGTCCATCCTGAAGGAGATCAGTCCTGGGTGTTCGTTGAAAGGACTGATGCTGAAGCTGAAGCTCCAATTCATTGGCCACCTTATTCGAAGAACTGACTCACTGGAAAACACCCTGATGCTGGGAAAGATTGAAGGTAGGAGGAGAAGGGGATGACTGAGGACAAGTTGGCTGGATGGCATCACTGACTCAATGGACATGAGTTTGGGGAAGCTCCGAGAGATGGTGAAGGACAGGGAAGCCTGTTGTGCTGCAGTCCACAGGGCCGCAAAGAGTCAGACATGACTGAGTGACTGAACAACAACAACAGAAAGACACGAGGAAGAATCTAGGTCCCCAGTTATGAAGGAGTCTGTGATTGCATGTTTTCTGGCTAATTTTGTAAAAAATTACAAGTGTAGAAAGATGGCATGGGAGCATTTTATACCTGTTAACAATCAATGTTCACTGCTATATGTTTTTCAGGAAGAGGGTTAGATATAACATCTTTTCAGTTTCTGACAGGACTGACTCCAGTATGGCCCAGACTTTAAGAATCTGCCCGCAGTGCAGAACTGGGTTCAGCCCTGGATAGGGAAGATGCCCTGGAGAAGGGAATGGCAACCCACTCTAGTATTCTTGCCCGGAGAATCCCATGGATAAAGGAGCCCGGTGGGCTTCAGTCCACAGGGTCGCAAAGAGCCAGACAATAGAGTGGCTAAGCATGGGCACGTGAACCCAGTAATGTCACATTTGGAGTTCACATGGAGAAGGAAAGTTCTTTATCACCTTTTTGGTCTTTAGGAACCATCTAAACTCTTGATTATTTGACAGCCAGTTAACGGAGCTTTGTATACATTGGAGGACCTCAACTGAACAATCTTGTTCTACCTAAATTTAACTTGATAGATATTTAATGGGTACCTACTTATGTGCCAGGACCTACCTGAGGGATTGATACTTCTTTAACCTTCCCTAACTTCATACTTTTTTTTACTCCCTCTCACCAGCCAGTTTTCTACATGTGCAGTAACAATCCCAAATCTTATGATGTAAAACACCATCATGATTTCTTACTCACCATCTTGGGACCCAGGCTGAAGAATGGTCCCTATTGGCACACTATTGGTTTGAAGCCAAAAGAAAAGAGCTATGATAAAACCATGCAATCCGTGTGGAAACTTTTCCTCAAAACTGGTTCCCATCACTTCTGCTCATGGTTCATTGGTCAGCGCAGGTGAAATTGCTAAGCCTGATGTTAATAGTGTGGAGATGTGTAATCCTCTCTCAGGGAATGGTGTCAAAAGTTGAGAATAATACATAATTTGCTACTCTCCATCTCAGCTTGGCCATTTTTTTCTGTGGCGGATAGGTAGCTCTTTCTTCAGAGCTTGCTCCCAGAATTAAACATGAACATTCCTTGTGTGGTCTGGCCAGTACCATAAGCAGATATACTATATAGCCCCTTTTATTGCTCCTACTGGGTGGCATGTGAGATATTAGTTCCTCTACCAGGGATCAAACCCATGTCCTCTGCATTGGAAGCATGGAGTCTTAACCACTCAACCACCAAGGAAGTCCTGAAATGTTAAGTTTTTATAATGAAGCCTACCATTGGATTAGGTATTATTTGTTTGTTTTTAGCAGCCATACTGCATTGTTACTACCCATCCACTTGGCAGTCATCTGAAATCTTGGGTCTTTCTTATTCCCACATATTCCCTGTTCTATCTTGTGTTGCCTCACCTCTGTTCTTTGGTGTTAGCTCTGATTCGAGTCATATGTCAGGAGGGAACTAGTGGCTTCAGACACATTTCTATAGGGGAAATATTTCTCTGCTTGTGTGATTTCCTCAATGACATTCTTCAGATTCCTTTTACTTACCTTTATGGACTGAACTGTCTCCCCTCCCCCGCCCCAGATCTGAATGTTGAATCTTTAATTCCTAATATGAATGAGTTTGGAGACAGAGCCTGTAAAGAGGTAATTTAGGTTAAATGGGGCTTACCAGCTGGCCCATTGGTAAAGAATCTGTCTGCTAATACAGGAGCCGCAGGAGATGTGGGTTCAACCCCTGAGTTGGGAAGATCCCTTGAAGGAGGAAATGGCAACCAACTCCAGTACTCTTGCTGGGAAAATTCCATGGACAGAGGAGCCTGGTGGGCTACAATCCATGGGATCAGACAGAATTGGACATGACTGGGCACATACTCAGGAGAAGGCGATGGCACCCCACTCCAGTACTCTTGCCTGGAAAATCCCATGGACAGAGAAGCCTGGTGGGCTGCAGTCCTTGGGGTTGCTAAGAGTTGGACACAACTGAGCGACTTCATTTTGACTTTTCACTTTCATGCACTGAAGAAGGAAATGGCAACCCACTCCAGTGTTCTTGCCTGGAGAATCTCAGGGATGGGGGAGCCTGGTGGGCTGCCATCTATGGGATTACAGAGAGTAGGACACAACTGAAGCGACTTAGCAGCAGCAGCGGTGGCAGGGTACACAGGCTCCTTGCTCCTTAGGTTAAATGAGGTCATAAGGGTGGGGCTTTAATCCAATAGGCCTGCTGTATTTATAAGAAGAGGAAGAGACACGGGGATGCACCTGCTCAGAGGAAAGGCCATGTGAGGACCTATTGAGAAAGCATCTGTGAGCCCGGAAGGGAGTTCTCAGCAGAAACCTGTCCCGCCAGCACCTTGATCTTGAACTTGTAGCTTCCAGAACTGTCAGAAATAAATTTCTGTTGTTCAAGTCACTAAGTCTGTGTTATTTTGTTGTGACAGCCTATGAAGACTAATACCTCACCCACCCTGTATGGTTCAGCACACTTGCACACAAATGCACACTCAACCACACTGTGGTGGGAGAAAGAGAATGCAAGCAAGCAGTCTACCTTGTGTCTCTGCCAACACTGTGACTCTATAGGGTGTTCCCTGTGAAATATACCAATTAAAGAAATGTACATATTGCAAAAGTGGTCCTTAATTCCTAAGTACTGNCACAAATGCACACTCAACCACACTGTGGTGGGAGAAAGAGAATGCAAGCAAGCAGTCTACCTTGTGTCTCTGCCAACACTGTGACTCTATAGGGTGTTCCCTGTGAAATATACCAATTAAAGAAATGTACATATTGCAAAAGTGGTCCTTAATTCCTAAGTACTGGGTGTGACATAAACATTTGAAGATCACTTTGAGTAATAACTGCAGCCAAAAGGCAAAGGGAGGAAGCTTTAGAAGAAGGGAAGGGGTAAAATTAACTCAAAGGAAAAATGGATCTTCCATTAAGCAATTGAAGGCTGCTGCTGCTGCTGCAGCTAAGTCGCTTCAGTCGTGTCCAACTCTGTGCGACCCCATAGACGGCAGCCCACCAAGGCTCCCCCATCTCTGAGATTCTCCAGGCAAGAACACTGGAGTGGGTTGCCATTTCCTTCTCCAATGCATGAAAGTGAAAAGGGAAAGTGAAGNTTCTCCCTTCCACTGTATAGTTGTAAGGGATTTGATTTAGCCTAATCTTCAATCTGATGATATGTATAGATTGTATAAAGGTTTAGAGGGTGGTTTCAAGAAACGCCAGCAATTGGGGTAAATGTAATTGCAGACAGACTTTGGAGCCATGCTGGCCTTTGTAGAAGAGTCTGGATCCAGGAGAAAGCAGATCACAGACAAATGCATAAGACAGAGGGTCCAGCATCAGGAATCCCCAGGGCTACCATTCCCCACTGTGTGTTCATCTTCTTAGTTTCAGGTGGAACCCAACTTGTCTTCAGAGGACTAGTTGTTCCCTCGAGGACATTCCTTAAGTGTTCCTAAACAAACATCACACATCTAAATGATTCCATTCCAGATTCTGTTTCAGGTCACATGCTTAATGACTTGAGATGGAATTAATCTTTTTCTATTCTTTATGTGTCTTCTTATAAAAACTACCCTCCCTATCCTATGCTTTGCAAATACCTCTTTTTTTGCTTGGCAAATCTCCAAAGATCTACAGATATTTCCTCCTAGGGATGGAAACTTCAATTTATTCTTTGGGCACTTTAGAAGGGCACTATCCACCCGGGGTATAATAATCAAGTTTTCTTTTGCCTTGGCCACCCACGGATCCTCTTTAAATGACCTACTTCTTTACTGCTTTCTGTTACAGAGTTGTTGTAGGTTGGTAGGTAGAGAATAGACCCTACAATTTGCCATGTGCTGCCTGTATGAATGAGTTTGTATGAGGAATCAAGGTTGGGGTGTGCTTTGTCAACGAGAACTATGATGGAATTAATGACCTGAACAGAAAGCATTTAGTAGCTGGAGAGGGATTGGATGTTGACATCACTGCGGTTGGTGACCACAGTCATGACATTAAAAGACACTTGCTCTTGGAAGGAAAGTTATGACAAACCTAGACAGCATACGAAAAGGCAGAGGCATCACTTTGCCAATAAAGGTCCATCTAGTCAAAGCGATGGTTTTTCCAGGAGTCATGTGTGGATGGGAGAGTTGGACTATGAAGAAAGCTAAGTGCCAAAGAATTGATGCTTTTGAACTGTGATGTTGAAGACTCTTGAGAGTGACTTGGACTACAAGGAGATCCAACCAGTCCATCCTAAAGGAAATCAGTCCTGAATATTCATTGGAAGGACTGATGCTGAAGCTGAAACTCCAATACTTTGGCCACCTGATGCGAGGACCTGACTCATTTGAAAAGACCCTGATGCTATGAAAGATTGAAGGCAGGAGGAGAAGGAGATGACAGAGGATGAGATGGTTGGATGACATCATCCACTCCATGGACATGAATTTGAGTAAATTATGGGAGCTGGTGAGGGACAGGGAGGCCTGGTGTGCTGCAGTCCATGGGGTCACAAAGAGTCGGACATGACTAAGCGACTAAACAGCAACTGGGAAGAGGCCTGAAGGTAGGACTAATCAACCTGAAACTTCCTTCCAGGAATTGCTAGTGGAAACATATGCATTGCCCAATAAGTATTGCTGGCAAAGCAAGGGAAGAATGCAAATCAGAAGGTATACTTAAGGTTCTATCGACATCAAATCTGTTTTTCTTCCCAAAGTGATGCTTGTCTGTAGATGAACAGAGCTTATCAGTTGAAAAACATGCATGCTTTCTACTCCATCACTGAGAAGATGGAATTTTCTACCATGAAGCAGCATATACTAGCTGATATTGACAAGTACGCTGTGAGCCTCTATAACAGCTTTGGGCAAAGGAGAGCCACACCTTCAAACATTTTAATTTTATTCAAGCAAGAAGAAGGAGCTTGGATCATTTCCAGAGCAAGCACAATTTAGCAAAGGCCGTAGGGTGGTGGTGGTTAACCAGGGGGTGAACCTCCCACCCCTTCCCGCCTACCACCACACGGGACATCTGGCGATGTCTGAAGACATTTTTGGTGGTCACAGCTGGGTGGGGGGATTCCACTTTATGTAATAAGCAGGGACGAAGGATGTTGCTGAACATCCTTAAAAATTCAAGGTCAGCTTCCCACACTTGAGAATTATTCAGCACAAAATGAAAATATGATGCTGTTGAAATCTGCTGTTCAACATTAATTCCAAGTATATTTCAAAATCAGGTGGGTGCTCAGAACACAAGCCCCCTCATTGGATTACTTTTTAGATATATGTTACCAATTAGACATAAATAAAAGTGATTTATAGTTAAAATATAAATGTAAAAAATTACCTATTGTTAAGATATAAGAGGACAAACCTGCTTCTCTTTTTAAAGAAACCTAGAGAGAAAAAAATGCTGCTTATTTTGTTGTTGTTGTTTATTTCTAAGAAATAATCTTGCTTTTCTGCATGTCAATGAATGCGAAATCTTTATAGAATTTACACACATTTTAAACATAAATAGCAAAGACTTAAACATCAGTCTAATAGACTGTAGATGACTCAGATGCATAATAGATTACATTACTCATATGCACAAATGGATTTTTTAAAATTCCAGATCTTGTGAAGAACAAAAATGCTTATTTTAGATAAGAATGTACACTGTATTTGAATGCCCCACAGAATTTCAGTTTTGAGAAGAAAATTGACCATTCGTTACAAGAAACATTACAGCTTGTTCCTGCTGCTGCTGCTGCTAAGTCGCTTCAGTCGTGTCCGACTCTGTGCGACCCCATAGACGGCAGCCCACCAGGCTCCTCCGTCCCTGGGATTCTCCAGGCAAGAACACTGGAGTGGGTTGCCATTTCCTTCTCCAATGCATGAAAGTGAAAAGTGAAAGGGAAGTCGCTCAGTCATGTCTGACTCTTAGCGACCCCATGGACTGCAGCCCACCAGGCTCCTCTGTCCATGGGATTTTCCAGGCAAGCGTACTGGAGTGGGGTGCCATTGCCTTCTCCTAGGCGGAGGAGCCTGGTAGGCTGCAGTCCATGGGGTCGCTAAGAGTCAGGCACAACTGAGCGACTTTCCTTTCACTTTCAGTCCTTCTTTCATGTTAGGAGATGATCATGATGTTGTAAGACCCTTAAGTCAACAAGAGGGTGACTTTGCTTTATGATGTTTTGTCAAGCTGTGGCGACCGATGATCAGAAACATTTTCAAAGGCAGAATTGTAATAGAGTCTTTTCAAGGGCATATGAATTCACATCAATAGCACCAATAAGCTTACTGTTGCTGGCTAGTGTGTGTGTCTATTAAGTGAAACTAATTTCACTTAAACTTAATTAATTTTCCATTTCTACTTTGTCTCCCCAGTTCCTGCTTTAGTCTCTTAATTACAGCTTATGCTTAGTTTTGCTGATACTAGAAATCAGAAAGAAAGTTAAGTCCAAATCAGCTTGGGTAGCTGGGTTCCATATGACCAAACTGTTACTTGAAAATAGAGATGGAAGCTCCTTTGTGTGTGTGTGTGTGTGTGTGTGTGTGTGCACGTGTATTTGCCTCAAGTTTCAATTTCCACAGAAATTAGCTCTTTCCACTCAATGTATCAGTTTCTATTTGAAATGGTTGAAACTTTTCTACCTAGAAATATCCTATTGAAATATCTAGCATTATACTATTATTTGTACTTGGAAGTTGTATAAAATTAATCAAATATAAGCTATAAATTATAGCGATCTTTTGTGACTGAACTACTTTAATATACATATAAAACGGAAGACTCTTGAGTTTTTTCTAAAGGAAATAGTCACTTTCATAGCCAGTCACATAAATGAGAATTCAAGATCAGTTGATCAGTTCAGTTCAGCGCAGTTGCTCAGTTGTGTCCAACTCTTTGTAACCCTGTGAACCGCAGCACACAGGCCTCCCTGTCCATCATCAACTCTTGGAGTTTACCCAAACTCAAGTCCATTGAGTCAGTGGTGCCATCCAACCATCTTATCCTCTATTGATACTTACCATTTCAAATTTCTAAGTACTTGGTCTTGCTTTCTGAATTAATTTTTTATAATATTGGATTGACAATTTTTATCAGTTTCTGTTTTCTTTTTTTAAACCTTTCTTGGAGATGAAAAATCCTGCTTTTTTCTTGATTTTTTTTTTGCTGAAAAGTCATTGTATCACCCTTGGGCAGAGTGGAAAGCTGTTCCCAGGCCCCCTCTGACATTTTGATCACAGTTATACCCAGTTCTTCCTGTTTCAGAAGCCACATCTTGTTCATTATCAGTCCATGTGTTGCTAGAATAGGTTAGGTGTTTAAGCTTCTAATCATTCCCCATGACACAGTCAGGAAGGGAATGTCGGTATCTTGTAGCTCTGGGCAATGTACTGCCATGCCCACTTTGTCACAATAATAATGAAATAGGGCAGAGGAAAAACTCCTTGCTCAGTCTCCACTTCAGAACTTCCAGCTTAAAAAGAACATCTGGATAGTTGTCTCCAAAACAAACTCTTCTACAGAAATAGGTAAAAAGTTAACACTGTGATCCAAACCTAAAACAAAACCATGTACCTATTGCCAAAAGCTGGAGCAATCCAAAGTCTTGCTGGCTGGTGGAATGAGTCTGAACAATGCCATCAGCGGTCCTGAAAGTTGGCATGAGATCCCTTTAACCATTTTCCACCATCTGCTACCAACATAAAACTAAAGTATCAATCAGAAACACAATGCTTCCCTCATGTCACAAGGGTACTCCAATCCTTCTCGTTGGATTATCAGACTGAAACTTCTAGAAAGCAACTGAGGGAAAAGGAGGGGAGTAGGGAGAAAAGGATGATGGTAGATGAAGGGAGAAATAGGAGGAATCCTGGTTGTATTTATTTTCTTACATGATTCATTTGTTCAAAGCCAGAGAGCCAAACAATGGGATTGAGAAAATCCCATCTCATTTAAGAGGGTTATGCATGTTACCGAAGGGGAATTAGGCTGGGAGCTGCAGGCGTATCCATCTGCCATCCACATGCAGATCTGAAAAAAAGAAATTTGACCAGGACCCAACTGGACAAAGAAGAGAGCCAAAGTTAATACCTATATCCTGTCTTTTGGACTCTGGATCTGGACAGATCCCTTATTTAAACAGCAAAAAAAAAAAAAAAAAAAAAAAAAAAAAAAAAAAAAAAAAAAAAAAAAAAAAAA
>SJYA01000262.1:1085970-1173053 GCA_006410615.1 Neotragus moschatus
AAAAAAAAAAAAAAAAAAAAAAAAAAAAAAAAAAAAAAAAAATCGTACATAAAAACAAGAGAAGAAAGGTAGACTATCATCCAGAAGACTCAAAGAAAGAGTAGACTTCTGAGCAAGATTTATTATAGGAATGAGAAAAAAATACAGAAAACTGGCATCACTGTGGGATTTAAAAAAAGCCATAAAATAGGAACAGGAATTCATAGTAGACAAAACTGTAGTTGGGTAAATTAGAAATATGTTATAAAAAATAAAGATGCATGCTAACATAATTAAAGCAATGAAGAGTAGAAGTGATGTCATAAACAACCAAATGCATGTTATAAACAATAACAGTAATTGTTACAACAATAACAAAACGTTCTATCAAGACACTGAGGAAATAACAAAGGTTGAAAACAATGAGAACACATGGTATGTATGGAGGATGGAGAGCTAGCCTCAGAATTATAGGTGTTCCAGGAGAAAAATAAATAAGGAGTGGAACAGAAGCAATTATTCAAAGATATAATTAAATAAAAGTTTCCCAAGTTGAAAAAGGAATGAAGGAGCAGATCAAAAGGGCTCACTGTGTTCAAAGTGGATTAAATGAAAAGAGAACTTTGTAGCATTTGAATTACAGGGATGGAAAAAAGAGTCTAAGCATTCATGCAGAAAAAATAGGTGAAAAACAAAAGAACAAAGCTAAGCTGGCCTTAGACTCACTTTTTCCCTGGACACAGTGGAGCCATGTCTACAGAATTTTGAAGGGAAAAAAAAATTGTTACATGAGCATTTTGTATTTTGCCAAGCTTTAAATATATCTAATGTAAAAGAAGACATTTATTGGTAGGCTAAAAATATGCCAACCATCTCATTTTTCTGAAAACAATTTACCCTGCAGAGACATACTTGAATACATGAAATTCAAGAAGAGTTAATCCAACGTACAGTGTGACTGCTCCATGCCCAGTGGTACAAGAGATGGGAAGAAACCCAGTTTACTTCCCAAGTCCGGAGGCAAACTGTCATTCCAGCAAATGTGTTTAAACTGGCCACGTTAATAAAGCCACAAGAATTTGAAGGAATTGCTGCTTCTTTCTACACTGTCATCTGGATGAAGCCTAAAAGCCTAAAATACTTTCGTTCTAAATTGTTGCTCGTTGTTAAGGGAACAGCTTTTTAACTAGCCACAAGTTCATCTGACAAAGTTTGTCCAGTATTTTAAATGAAATCTACCACCAATCTCAGAAGTCTCTATATTAATGATGATGAGCACTGTTAAACAACTCATGTATTATCAAAAGGAATCAGCAGGGCAGAGTAATTAAGAGTGTGATGTCTGTGGGAAGATGTCTGCATTTTACCCCTTTCTCCATCCCTTACCCAGGTTTGATCTCTGGGTCAGGAAGACTCTTTGGCGAAGGGAATGGCTACCCACTCCAGTATTCTTGCCTGGAGAATCCCAGGGACAGAGCAGCCTGGTGGGTTATAGTCCATGGAGTTGCAAAGAGTTGAGGAGGACTGAGCAACTAACCCTATTTTCCATCACTTACTACTCACAACCTCTTGGGCAAATCATTTAATCTCTAGGGACCTTGGTTCCATCTGTAAGATGGAAATATTGTAGACTTTCCTGCATGAAATATTTGTAAGGCTTAAATCTACACATTTAAGATACTTAGTGTCTGGCATATCTGCTGTTAAAAAGAGACAGAATGTACACTGTGGGTAAAACATTGCTGTTGTTGTGGAGTCACTCAGTTATGTCCTACTCTTTGTGACCCCATGTTAGCCATATTGTCTATTATATAGTAGATATTATCAGATAACAATAGGAAACATATTATCTGTTATATATATGTATATCTATTTATATATATCATTTCAAACAGGAAATACAAACCACTACTTTTGTGTTTTCTTTACATTGTGGTGATTCTTTGTTTCTATGTGTCTCTAGTTTCTAAGGGAGAAGGAAATGGCAACTCACTCCAGTACTCTTGCCTGGAAAATTCCATGGATGGAGGAACCTGGTTGGCTACAGTCCATGGGGTCGCAAAGAGTGGGACACGACTGAAAGACTTCACTTTCTTTCTATAGTTCCTTTTGGAGAAGGAAATGGCAACCCACTCCAGTGTTCTTGCCTGGAGAATCCCATGGATGGAGGGGCCTGGTGGGCTACAGTCTAGGGGGTTGCAAAGAGTCAGGCACAACTAAGCAACTAACACACACACTAGTTCATAAGATTTTACTTAATGAGCTTGCCTGACTAGTTGAGCAAAGTATCAGTGTAAATAAAAATGGTCACTTAAAAATATATGGCAGACAATGGGAAATTGCTGTATGACCCAGGGAACTCAAACAGGGGCTCTGTAACGACCTAGGGGAGTGGGATAGGGAAGGATGTGGGAGGAAGGTTCGGGAGGCAGGGGACATAGGTGTACTTCTGGCTGATTCTTGTTGCTGTTTGACAAAAAACAACAAAATCCTGTAAAGCAATTATCCTTCAATTTAAATATAAATAAATTTAAATTACCTAATTTATGTTAATTATATTAAAAACATTTAAGAAAATAAAAAAAAATGTATGGCAGAAACCAGCACAACATTATGAAACAATTATCTTCCAATTAAACATAAAAGGTAAATTATAGCTACTTATGATAATTCCACATTTATTATAGCAATAATGGGCTGTACTATTGAAAGCATTCATTCTTATCCTTCTACATTTCTACCACCTAGACTTGAATTATTCTCAGGATCCAGGGCAGTGATAACAATATTTTCTTTTAGAATTTGTGGAAGGAGACATTGTTTAGCCCTCCATCCTGGTTGCACTGGTGATTCCAGTGCTCTGTTGAGTTTTCCTTCAAAGAAGATTTTTATCCTAAAAAAAAAAGTGAATGGGAAGAGACAAGAGCCTAGAAGGTTACAGGCAAAATACTGATTGGACAAAAAGTTCGTTCTGGCTTTTCCATTGGGAGTCTATGGGAAAACGAACGGACTTTTTGGCCAATCCAATAGTTATAGCCCTCTGTCCCATTTCAGTCATTCTCCTTCCCTGGGTTGATCTGTCCCCATCTCTGGCAGTGAAGAAATAACTTTATTCCAACTGCTTTTGTGGTGAAGCCATTCTCCATTCTCACGTGTTCACATAGAACATGACTCTGAAATCAAACAGTCAGCTCCTGCGGCTAAGGTTTTGAAGTGAAGGGGGAATGGTGCCGACCCAGTTTAGATTTTCTAATTTTTAATTTTTACTCTTCAGCCTGCCCCTTGCTCTTTTGTGCTTTATTTCATGGTATAGAATGTGGTCCAGCTCTTTCAAAAAAAACATTCTTAACGTCTGTGCTATAATGCCACATCTCATTCTAACAAAACCTCTATGGTTTCAGTGGCCAACTGCTAGACCATGTATGCCATGTCAATAATTGAACATTTCACTTTTGGAGAAAACCAGGCATGTAACCATGGTTTGTAAGTGTCTCATAAAGCATATTTTGAGCTGTGTTTTTTTTCAACCCAAGCTTTTTTGCACATTATCTCATTTCTCCTATTATTTTTTGTTTGATGATACCATGTGTCCTGCTTACTTTGAAATCAATCTCTCCAGCTGTTTTAAATTTTTCTAATTTTTTTTTGCTTATTCATGTGGATTCCTTAAGTCTCCTGCTTCAGGCTTCAGGATTTTAATTTAGTGTCTTACTAGATGTGTCATTGTTATTAGCATCATTTTTATATCAGTTTTATAAAAATCAGCCTCCTAGATATGGGATAACTGTAGAAGCAATCCCACATGGTAACAGTTTGGAGCTCTGGTTTCCAATGATGAGCTAAAATTATCAGGACTCTTACTGTTGCCACACACTGAGCTGAGTGCTTTATTTATGTAGATTGTCTTAACAAAGACTCCTAACAACAATAAGGATCAAGCGCTATTTTAAATCACCATTTTACAACAAGAACAACTGTCAAACAGTTAAACAGTTGCAGAAATGATAAGAACCTTAGCTTCCCGTTGTTTCCAAAGCCCCATTCTCTTGACTTGTACCTTAAATTTCCTCTAAATTAGCGACTCTCATGAATTTCTGCTTGGTTTCAGTGGAAACTGAAATGCTGCATCTAGCAGACCAATGGGACTTTGCCTTGGACTCCACAAGGATGTTTTCTCTTACAGTTTCCAAGAAGAGTGATAAAATGAGGGAAAAAAATGTTTCCTAGAATCATCAAATATCAGGAGGTTCCAGGAAGCTGGTTTCTGACCTGCGTTAGTAATCTGTTAAAAATTAGGTAGAAAGAGAATTAAAAGAATTTTTAACTATACAGAAATCTTTAAAAAATTGGGAGTTTCATGGGATTGGGACACCTCTGAACTTTTCCAGCAAAGATTTGTGAGTCTTACCTTTTGTTTTTGTTTGGGCATTAGATGTGTTGTAATGGAAAAGAAAAAGGAAAACATTTCAACTGTCACTGATTCCTGTTCAGAAATCACACCTCTTTTGCATATGAATGCCTTTTTTTTTTTTTTCCAAAAAGAAATGTGCTTTGCTCTTTATGGCACGTGTCATAAAGCATCAAACACAGTGAGATGCCTTAGCTTTTCTTTTGAGTTAAAAAAAAAAGAGACAGCCTTATTTTGTCTGAAAAATGTTTACATCACAGATGATTTTACTTTTGAGGTTCCAGACAGGTTGACTACCTGCAGGCACAGACCTAACTCACCCAAATCCTTATTTGCTGCACACAGTGGGAGGAGGGATGTTTGGTGGGAGAGAAATGCTGATGGAGTTGGAATCAGAGCTCCACCAGGGAGCAGATATCCTTTCCACACCCTGTACTTTGACAAACCTGTTCTTGCTTTGCTGCCCATGTAAAAGAAAGCAGTCTTTCTAAATAGCTGTGTTTAGATTAGAACTTGGTCTAACAGAAGTCCTAACATGTTGTACTGATTAAACAAAATTGAGATTAAAGCAGACAGACAGAAACACAAACAAACAAATGGGCATCCTTCTCTGAAATGCCCCATTTGTGGGGAAAAAAATAATCTTTGTATGCATTTTAGAAAAGGTGGTCGTAACTCTGAACAGAACAAAGAGCCTTTAGGAAACAGAGATTTGTTCGTTATTTTGTGGGGATAAATGAAATGCAGGGATTAAAAAAAATACATGCATTTGCTTTGGTGATGAGATCCCATGCTGAGACCTCATGCCTCACTCTGGGGAAGGGAGCGGTGACCCTGCATCATTTGGGGGTCGCTGCAGTGGGGAATTAAAAAACCTTGCCTGGGGATGTGTTGTGGCACCAAATCCCTGCAGCCAGTTGGCCAGATGCTAACTCAATTGGAGGAGAGTGGATTATGCCCAAGGAAAGGATAAATCTTCTCCCTGATACTCAGACATGGATGTTATTTTATGGTTCCTTTTACAAAAGCAGATGATCGGATTTAAGGAAGGAAAGTTGAGAGCAGGGACAAGTGTAAGCTGTCATGGAGATCTCTCTCCTTTAATCTTTTAACAGCATTACCTTATTTTCTATAGAAGATGTGGTTCCTTGAAAGAAGCATGCTATTAGATTTTTTGCAATTTTAATATTTTTGCTAAGTGTATCACATCTGAAGTATTTAAAAAGGAATTCTTTAAGAAAAGTAAATGGCATTTTCTAATTAAATGATTTAACAATTAATAAGTCTCTGCATCAGGTATATTAATACTTGGTGGCCTTGTATGACCTAGCTAAAATAAACATGACAGAAATGGTGATAATTACCAAATGATCAGGCAGTTACTGGCTTATCTACAAAACTGCAACTTGCTGAATAATGAAGCAGAAATTGACTTTTGACATCACCAATTCCAGGTGTGTAGTATTAAAACAGGAACACTTTAAAATTTCTTCTGGGATTGTATTCAGGAGCCTCTAAGATGTTTTGTTCTGCAATTTACTTGTTCTGATTCAAGTAGAATCAGAGTGGAATACTGCCCTTTTTAAGTGGATCAAAGACATATAGTCTGGAATTTGGGATGCAGGCAGTAAGGAAAGTATGTTTAGGACAACTTTTAAGTTTAGAAGAGAAGTATTAGGATCCTGATAAAGGTCCTCTTCTGCAATATCTCTTGATTGTGGGCTCACTTGTAGTTGCTTAATAAATGTCCTTGTGGGTCTTTACTAACATAATAAAGGCTCTAGTATTTGAGGCTGTGATAAAACATAACCCCGTGGTTCTAGGCAGAGGGGGCTGGGGCAGAAATGGATATGTTTTTTGGCCTTTCATCACAGAAGCTAAAGCACAGCTGTTAATTGCCAGTTGTTACAGACCTTTGGACTAGCTGACCTTTGACACTACTTAGGAGATGTCTTCTGCTGCCTCCTTCTGTTGTTGTTCAGTTGCTAAGTCATGTCTGACTCTTTGTGACCCCATGGATTGTAGCACTCCAGGCTCCTCTGTCCTTCACTATTTTCCAGAGTTTGCGCAAACTCCTGTCCACTGAACTCGAGATGCTATCTAACCATCTCATCCACTGCTGCTCTCTCTCCTTTTGCCTTCAGTCTTTCCCAGCATCAGGGTCTTTTCCAGTGAGTCGACTCTTCGCATCAGGTGGCCAAAGTATTGGAGGTTTGGCTTTAGCATCAGTCCTTCCAATGAATATTCAGGGTTGATTTCCTTTAGGACTGATTGGTTGGATCTCCTGGACTCTGAGGAGTCTTCTCCAACTTCACATTTTGAAAGCACTGATTCTTTGGCGCTCAGCTTTCTTTATGGTTCAACTCTCACATCCGTACATGACTCCTGGAAAAACCATAGCTTTGACTTTTGCTGGACCTTTTTGACTTTTTGCCGGACTTTTTGACTTTTGCCAGACCTTTGCCGGCAAAGTGATGTCTCTGGTTTTTAATAAGTTGTCTAGGTTTGTCAGAGCCTCCCTCTGGCTGAGTTTAATTCCTTGTCCTGTCTAGACATCAACACAACATCTCTCTTTCTAGTGCCCTCTGCCCCCTGCTTAAATTTTTTTTTTTTTTTTTTTACTTATTTATGTAGCTGTGTGGGTCTCAGTTGCATCACGGGCTCTCTAGCGTGGCATGCAGGCTCAGTAGTTGTGGCTTGTACGCTTAGATGTTCCACAGCATGTGGGATCTTAGTTCCCTGACCAGGGGTAAAATCTACACCCCCTGTATTGCATGGTGGATTCTTAACCACTGACCATGAAAGAAGTCCTAGTCTAGCCCTTCCTTAAGCCTCTACTTATGTCCTTATCTCAAGACTCAGTTTACTTACAATAAATCCAGCTGAACTGAAGCGCTAAGAATCCTGTCTTGTTTTCTCTCTCCTCTCCTGTTCATCTTCTTTTTACACAACAGCCCCTTAAGATCAATGCTCTTCCCTGTGCCTTGACCTCACCCAGCCCATCTCCTTTCAGTTTTCTCCCTCAGATTCAGCTTGTCCTCCAAAGACAAGTTGTGACACATATGTGGGGTCCCTAAGACACAACGTGCACACTCTTCCTTTGAACGGCCCTTGTCCAGGTTTCTGAACCTTCCAGCCTCGTCTGGGAGAGGGACACCTGGACTGGCTTAACCAAGAACCAGAGTCTTAACATAGAAGCACTCACCCAAGATGAAGGGAGTGGTCAGTATTGGGAGATTTGTGTAGCAGAGCTTAAGCCTAAAGTCCAGGAAAAGAGTTCGTAGAAACATCGAATCTAGGAGGGACCAGAGGCAAAAAAAAGAGAACGAGGAGGCTGAAGCAAAGCCATATTCAAAGAGGAGAGGGGACTGCTGATGCAGACAGGTCTTCGGTTTGCTTTATGCATGAGAGAAATGAGGCGTGTGTGAGTAGGTCAGTGACCATACTGGTGAGCACACTGTTTCTATGGTTCCTTTGACCATCGGTTTCATGCGTGAATTGACTCTGGCTTTTATAACTCTTCATAATGCCCACTCCCCTCCTTACTGGCCTATGTGAAGGAAATCCCCTCTCAGCTTTTTAAAAGCCAGCAGGGAAGTTGGTTGTTATTCCATGTTATTCACGTGCTACAGATGTAACAAGGTACCACGGACTGGGTGGCTTAAACAACAGACCTTTATTTTCTCACAGTTCTGGGGCCTGGAAGTTCAGGAGCAAGGTGCTAGCAGGGCAGACTTCCTCTCTGGCCTCTCTTCTTGGCTTGTGGATGTCTGCCTTCTTGCTCTGCCCTCACATGATCTTTCCTCTGAACTTATCTGGGTCTAGATTTTCTCTTCTTGTAAGGACACTGGTCAGATCAGGTCATGGCCCCAATCCTTATGACCTCATACAACTTTATCATTTCTTTAAAGGTTCTGTCTCCAAAAACAGTCGTATTCTGAGGCACTGGGGTGGGGGCTTTTGAAGGGAATACTTTAGCTCGCCCTGTCCCCAGTCTTCAAAACCATGAAGTCCAGCCAAACTCGCAGCCACGTGGCGGATGAGATGCCATGTGTGAGTCCTGTCCACCCCACGTCACATTCTGATACTCTTCTGATAGCTTTCAACCCCCTCCACCAGTGTGGAGACAGTCTGCTCTTAAGCCAGGTCTTTCTAGGTGGTGCCAGTGGTAAAGATCCTGCCTGCCAGTGCAGGAGATACAAGAGACATGAGTGTGATCCTTGGGTCAGGAAGATCCCCTGGAGGAGGAAATGGCCACCCACTCCAGTATTCTTGCCTGGAGAATCCCAAGGACAGAGGAGCCTTGCGGACTATAGTCCATAGGGTCACATAGAGTCAAACGCAACTGAGCAACTTGGCAGCACCAAGCCAGGTCTGGCCTATAGCCAGATTTGCTTGATTCACTCTAGCAGATCTTGATATTTCACATAAATATTTCAATTTCCAACCTCTCTTCCAAAGCTGGAGCTCTTGTGGGTACTGGGCTTGCATTTCCCCATGACAGCACTCAGGCTGAGACCCTGTGGTGGCACCCCCTTCCGACAGGCCTCCTATACCCCCCAGTCCATCCATTCAGCTTCCTTCTCTCCTGTCACTGACCAGCCTGGCTCCTGTAGTCATTCGAACTTTTGACTTCTAAATTGTTGGTCTACCAACTCCCTCCCGCCACAAACACTGCTCCCTACGCTGCCCTTGTCTTTCAATGTTCCTCCTTCCTTTTCTTTCAAGCTCTCTATACATGCTCCCATGGTTTGAGACCCAATTCTCAAATGTGTCTCAAACCCATTTTTGATTGTCATGACTGGACGGGATTTGCGGAGGCAGCCGGTGGTAGAGGACGACCCCTTACAGCAAACAACTCTCTGACCTCAACTGTCAGTGCTGCTCAGGTTTTGCCGTTCTGATATATATTCGACCTCAGTGCACAGAAGGATTAAATAGCTGTGACCTGGTCTAATCCCACATCTCAGTTTGTAGCCAGAACCTTTCCATTTGATACCATTTTGAGTTTAAATCAAGCACATTCTTTTACGTTACCACGTAAGTTCAGTGCAGTTCAGGTCAGTTCAGTGCCTGACTTTAAGATCAATAGAATCTTCTCCATACTTTCTTAAGCTCAGGAGTTGAGCTCCTCACAGACCTCCCTCTGCATGTCTTTCCTACTCTGCCTCCCTCACTTGTCCACAGTGTCTTGTCCATCTATTATTTTGGCCTTTTTTTTTTTTTCAGATTCCAAAACACTTGTTGAAACTTCATTTTTGATAGGCTTCCACCCTATTTACTCTTCTGCCTAGAAATCTAGCCTTTCTAGTCCCGTTTGCCATTTTACCTTTTCATCCTTCCTTTCTGGTCAGTGGTTGGGGCTTCACTATGTGTCCAATCAATATTTCACTATCTGTTGGATAGTGGTTGGTCTATTCAATGCCTTTAAGTGTATCATTGTGC
The DNA here is from genome assembly GCA_006410615.1 of Neotragus moschatus. NCBI lineage: Eukaryota > Metazoa > Chordata > Mammalia > Artiodactyla > Bovidae > Neotragus > Neotragus moschatus. The sequence goes on from SJYA01000262.1 coordinate 1,095,803, forward strand.
TTACCTTGCCTTACCTCACTTCATTTGACTTTCCACCTCAGCTAGAAATATTCTTCCTTTATTTCCAGATCTAAATCAAATCATCCATGAGCAAAATGGCTGCAGGTAAACTCTTTGTCCTCTGAAATCTTCAAGCCCTTAGCAATTGCAGAAGGAAATGGCAACCCACTCCAGTGTTCTTACCTAGAGAATCCCAGCAACGGGGGAGCCTGGTGGGCTGCTGTCTATGGGGTTGCACAGAGTCAGACATGACTGAAGTGACTTAGCAGCAGCAGCTAGCATTTGAGTTCTGAGGAACTTCCATACTGTTTTCCATAGTTGCTGCACCAACTTACATTCCTACCAACAGTGTAGGAGGGTTCCCTTTTCTCCACATCCTTTCAAGCATTTATTATTTGTAGCCTTTTAAATGGTGGCCATTCTAATCAGTGTAAGGTAGTACTTCATTGCAGCTTTGATTTGCATTTCTCTAATAATTAGCGATGTTGAGCATCTTTCATGTATGTCTTCTTTGAAGAAGAGTCTATTAAGTTCTTCTGCCCATTTTTCTATTCTTTTTTTGTTGTTGAGTGTATGAGATGTCTGTGTATTTTGGATATTAAGCGTTTATCTGTCTCATCATTTGCAAATATTTTCTCTCATTCTGTAAGTTGTCTTTCCATTTTTTATGATTTCTTTTGCTGTGCCAAACCTTATAAGTTTGATTAGGTCATATTCACTTATTTTTGTTTTTATTTCTATTGTTCTGGTAGACTGCAACAATGTCCATGTCTTAATCCCCAGAACCTTTGAATGTGTTATGCTACAAGCAAGACAAGAGGGAATTAAGGTGCAGATAAAATTAAGGTTGCTATTTGTCTGTCCTTACAATAGGAGAGGTTATCCTGGATTATCCAGGTGGGTCTAATGTTAATTAAATTTTAACATTTAAAACTAAATATTAAAAAAAAAAAAACCTAAGATCATGGCATCTGGCCCCACTACTTCATGGCAAATAGAAGGGGAAAAGGTGGAAGTAGTGACAGAATTCCTCTTCTTGGGCTCTAAAATCTCTGTGGATGTTGACTTCAGCCATGAAATCAGAAGACAGTTACTTATTAGCAGGAAAGTGGCGACAAACCTAGACAGTGTGTTGAAAGCAGAGACATTACTCTGCTGACAAAGATCTGTACAGTCAAAGCTATGGTCTTACCCAGTGGTCATGTATGGTTTTGAGAGCTGGACTGTAAAGAAGGCAGAATGCCCAAGAGTTGATACCTTTGAACTGTGGTGCTGGAGAAGACTCCTGAAAGTACCTTGGACAGCAAGGAGATCAAAACAGTCAATCTTAAGGAGACCAATACTCATTGGAAGGACTGATGCTGAAGCTCCAGTAGTTTGGTCACCTGATGCAAACGGCTACTCATTGGAAAAGTCCCTGATGCTGGGAAGGCTTGAGGGCAGAAGGAGAAGAGGGCATCAGAAGATGAGATGGCTGGATGGCATCCCCGATGTAATGGACATGAACATGGGCACACTTTGGGAGATGGTGCAGGACAGGGAGGCCTGGCCTGCTGCAGTCCATGGGCCGCAAAGAGTTGGACATGACTGGGAGATTGAACAACAACGACAACAGCAGTGTCCTCGAAGAGTAGAAGACAGAGACTGAGGAATGAGATTCAGAGAGGCAGGTAATGTGGTATAAGGAGAAGGAAGTGATGATAGAAGCAGAGGTCAGAGAGATCTTATACGAGAAGGACACAGTTTTCCACTGCTGGTTGAGAAGATGGGTGGGGGCCAGAACACAAGGAAAGTGGGCAGTCTCAGGCTCTTGAAGCTGGAAAAGGGCAACAAAATGGATTCTCCTTGAGAGCTTTAAAAAGGAACACAGCCCTGTCAATGTCTTGATTTTAAGAGAGAAGCATTTCAGACTTCTGAATTTCAAAACTCTCAGAATAATTTTGTGCAGTTTTGAGTTTGTGATAATTTATCATAGCGCCAGTTTCCCTGGTGGCTCAGACCATAAAGAATCTGCCTGCGTGCAATGTGTGACACACGAGTTTGATCCTTGGATTGGGAAGATCCCCTGGAGAAAGAACTGGCAATCCCCTCTAGTATTCTGGCCTGAAGAATCCTATGGACAGAAGAGCCAGGCAGGCTACCATCCATGTTGTCGCAAAGTCGGACACGACTCGACTGAGCTACTAACACACACACACGTGCGCGCGCGCACACAGACACACAAACACACTATAGTAGCGGTAGGAAACTAATACATTTTTCTTTCCTTCCCTGAGATTTTGTGCTTGAACTGCTTTTCTCAAGAAGAAAGTAGAGAGGGCAATTTTAATTTACTATTCAGTCACTATGTTATTTACTGAAAAGGAAATATAATTGCTTATGAGGTAGCTTGTTCCATTGTTCTGTTTGATACAAACTTCAGCCTTTTATTAAATTAAAATTAGCTTGTGATCATGACTGAATAATTGACAGAAAGAATAAATTCCATAGTGTCTTCACTGTATCTAAAAGTTATGTGTTTATTTCATTAATATTTTTAAGGATTACAAGTAAAAGGAAACCAGAAGGTTTGTTGAGATCCAGTTATAATAATTGAAATAAGCTGAGAATCAGAGAACACAGAGACTTCCATTAGATATGTTAGTCACTTAAAATGAAATCTTTAGATATCAGTGGAGTACTTACTGTATGCAAAGCCCTGGACCACACACAAAAGGAAAGGCAAAGGCATATTTAAGGCATTTTCTTTGATTGCATCGAGACAAGCGAGATGCAAAGATAATGCTAGGACTAGAAGGTAACTGCAAAAATGCAGTCAAGCCATTCAAGATTTTATCATAAAGAATTCCTGATTTCTTAAATACCATTAGTATTCTATATGTCACTCAGTCTCAAAACTATGAGTTCACTTTTTATTCATTTTGCTCCTTTCTAACTTCATCCAGACAGCTAGCTAGAAGTCCTCTTAAATGTACANGCTAGGACTAGAAGGTAACTGCAAAAATGCAGTCAAGCCATTCAAGATTTTATCATAAAGAATTCCTGATTTCTTAAATACCATTAGTATTCTATATGTCACTCAGTCTCAAAACTATGAGTTCACTTTTTATTCATTTTGCTCCTTTCTAACTTCATCCAGACAGCTAGCTAGAAGTCCTCTTAAATGTACAGCTTCAGTGTGTCTCACATTGAAATGGAACATTTTGATCCTTCCATTTTATTTTATTTTTTTCCAGATTCACAGCATATTTAATAAGGACTATACACCATGATCAAGTGTGGTTTGGCTTTCTTTTCACTCAGAATTCTTTTTTATTTTTATTTTATTTTTTTAATTTCAGGTGTACATGAGTTCCCAATCTTGAAACCCCCCCCCCCCNTTCCCAGCCCCCGACTCTGGCCTCAGACGTAGGGTGGCCCTCCCGGCCCCAGACCCTGGCCTCGGACACGGTGTAGCTCCTCTCAGCTATTCCTGCGCCGTCGCAGCCTGGTACTCTTGGCCGCTGCCCCTGACCTCGGAAGTGGGGTGGTTCCTCTCAGCTGTTCCTGTGCCGCCACAGCCCTTCCATTTTAAACCTATCATTTAGATCCCACTGTTTTTGCCTAAACTGTAAGAGATCAAGAGCATTGGAATCAACAGCATTACTTTTGGGGAGATGAGTACCCATGGACATTTTTGAAATAGATTTTTGAGGCTTGAAAAGATTCTGATAGTTTGGCAAGATTTTTTTTCCTCACAAATTTCTAATTTATTACTATAGTAGTAATACAAACCATCAATCTATTTTTATAAATTGTTACAAGCATTCTCATTAGCATAATCAGTGGAAAATAAAATTGTTGTGTTGTTTTGTCCCTAAGTTGTGTCTGACTCTTGTGATTCCAAGGACTATAACCCCTCGGGCTCCTCTCTCCATGGGATTTTCCAGGCAAGAATATAGGAATGGGTTGCCATTTCCTTCTCCTGGGGCAACCTTCTGGACCCAGGGATAGACCCAGAATTTCCTGCATCGGTGGCAGATTCTTTACCACTGAGCCACTATGGGAACCCTACAAAATAAAATAAACCATTGCTAAAAGGGCAAAGGGTAAATTTTGATATGCCTGACAAATCGATGGAAAAATCAATCTTCTTGATACAATTTTTTGGCCCTTAAAAATATGACCTGGGTAAGTTGAACTTGGTAGAACTACCAGCCACAAAAGAAAACTCACTAGATTTAGAGAACAAGCAATTCTGAATTCCAGGAGTGAAAACTTCTTTTGGCCTAAGGAAAATTACATAACATAGAAAAGATTTCAAAACTGCTTTGTGATGTATTTCTGCAAGATATGGAAAGTAATGGAAAAGTTAACAGGATGGAAAGTTAATATTAAGAATTGCTTGAACAAGATAGTATTATACTCTGAAGGTATTAGTCACAACACTAATAACCAGTGGTTGATTACAGAGAAAGCAATTCTTTTATTAGAAACTTTTTAAGTAACCAAATAGGTGTACCTTGAAGTGTGCAAATATTTCTGATATCATATCTGCTAGAAAAGGATGGCACCACTGACTCAGTGGGCATGAATTTGAGCAAACTCTGGGAGACAGTGAAGGGCAGGGAAGCCTGGCATGCCGCAGTACATGAAGTCGCAAAAAGCTGGACATGACTTAGCAACTGAACAACAACAAGGAAAGTCCAAATCCATCATTTTGCTCTTTAGAAAATATTGAAATTGGCATGAATGGAATACAAACTGAGATATAAATAAAAACAAAAGAAAACTCACATTAATGAAATCTGAGATGGCAAAATTTGTTATTGAAATGAAACAAACTAAAACCAAAAAGTACCCTAAAATAGTGGTCGATAAATCAATAATTTGGTTTGGAATTCTCTCTGGGGAGATGAATTTGTCTTAATTATGACAATTTCAGTGAAATAAGAATAAAAGTGGAAAAATTAGGAGCAGTTTATCTTCTCTGTGTGTGAAATTGATCCAGGAGTTCAGGAGGTTTAAGGAGTTATGCTCTGGAGACTTCTTTCCCTTTGAAAATCTTTCAGTTTTATTCTGATAATACTCATATTTAGTATGTCCTCAAGGTGAACATATTAATGTAACAATATCTACTGTGTCAAATTGCAATGGTCAAAACAGCATGAAAGAACATTCCTCCATTTCCCTCTGCTCACTGATATCACTTAGATTAAGACCTTCTTTTATTTCACTGTTATATATATATGTAATATATATATATAGTCATTCTTTAGTTGCCAAGTTGTGCCTGACTCTGTCACCCTATGGACTGTAGCCTACCAGGCTCCTCTGTCCCTGGGATTTCCGAGGCAAGTATCCTGGAGTGGGTTGCCATTTCCTTCTCCAGGATATCTTTCCAACCCAGGGATTGAACCCAGGTCTCCCTCACTGCAGGTGGATTCTTTACCAGCTGAGCTACAAGGGAAGCCCTGGACCTCCAGGGAATTCTCAAGACCTTTCTTTATTTCAGAAACGGGTTTTGGTTCAGTGCCCCTGCCGTGGATTCCATAGCTCTCCAACTCCCCTGCCATGACAAAGCTAGTGCTATGCAAACATTTTCAAAGGTTAATTCGCATTCTGTGATGATGTCTGTGTGTGCGTTTAGTTGTGTCCGACCCTTTGTGATCCCATGGACTAGCCCACCAGACTCCTTTGTCCATGGGGATTCTCCAGGCAAGAACTCTGGTGTGGGTTGCCATTCCCTTCTCCAAGGGACCTTCTCAACCCAAGAATTGAACTGGGATCTCCTGCATTGCAGGCAGACTCTTTGCCAGATGAGCTACCAGGGAAGCCTGCCTGTGATGATGTCTAGAAAGGTAATTTTGTGCACAGCCTCTAAGGCTGGCACATTGTAAGGGCTCAGGTACTGTTTTATCCTTTTCTGTTTCTGCATGCATCCTAAAGCTCAAACTCCTTGTTTTGAAGTTGAATGCTCAATGTATTTAACTACCCTCTACTATACTCATTTTTTTCTTTCTCTTTTTGAACACCCTGCCCTCTAGGAACTCTGCTCACCACGCTCACCACTCTTCCCTGTTACTCTGCTTTCCTCAAGGAAGTGCTTCTTCTCCCTCATCTTCCTCCTCATCTTTCTGTTCTGTGAACCTTATTTTAGTGCCTTCTCCTCAGAGAACCCTTCTCTTCTAAACAAATATGAGGTATATCTTCCGGTAGCCACCCTAGGACTTTCTCTTTGTTATTAATATAACGGGACCTGGCTCATTTTGTCTTCCCTCTCCACTAGAATATCTCAGTTCTCTATAGGAAGGGATTATTCTTAAATATTTCTGAAATCTGAACAGGGCTCTTACAGTTCCTTACACAGGTTAGGTGTTCATTAACTGTTTGCTGCCCAACTATGTGAAGACCAGAGGTGGCAAGATGATTTTTGTGGAAGCCCACTAAATGAGATGGTTGGATGGCATCACTGACTCGATGGACATGAACTTGGGCAAACTCTGGGAGGTGGTGAGTGACAGGAGGGCCTGGCATGCTGCAGTCCTTAGGGTTGCAAAGGGTCAGACACACGACTTAGCGACTGAACAACACTCAGGTGGTGCAGTGGTAAAGAATCTGCCTGCCAGTGCAGGAGATGCAACAGATGTGAGTTTGATCCCTGGGTCAGGAAGATCCCATAGAGAAGGAAATGACAACCTAGTCTAGAATTCTTGCCTAGAGAACTCCATGGGACAGAGGAACCTGGTGGGCTACTACAGTCCATGTGTTTGCAAAGAGTCGGACACAGCTGAGCACACAACACAACAACAACAACAGCCTGGTAAGAACTGTGGCTGTGCTGTGGGGTAAGCCTTTTATTCAACTCTAGTCCCAGTGGTGGAAGAGAAGTGGTGATGAATTACTAAAATGTAAAATATCCTTGCAAATATGACTTCTAGATTATTTTTTCTTCTCCCATGTCTCCTTCCAAAATATTTCCCATACTAGCTATGCATTTGTAAAATTAAAAATGCATTGCATTCTCATCTCTGTTTGTATATTTCCCTCTGTTTTGGGGAAGTTCACATTCATAAACTTAGAGAGAGAGTTCTAGTAATGGGGAAAAGGTTCTTTACATAGGAAAATTTTGATAGACTTGTGAAGTCCTTGCTTGACACGTGTTTAAAGATTGCAGTGTTTCTAACCACCACACAAGTGTCTGAAGTCCGTTATTAAAAGTATTCCTGACTTTCCTTTTAGTCAGAAGTCTATTTTAAAACATTTAAAACATTTTTATTTAATTTTTTTAATTTTAAAACTTTTAATTTTTATTAAAATTGAAATGTTTCTGCTTTCTAGATCCATGTACAATACAGTGCCTTCACTTTCTTGTATTTTTGTCCAAAGTTGGTCCTAGTTAGTCTCGGGCTCACTACTGTATTATGGAACTTTTAAACAGTTCTTGACTTCTCATTGATTCCATGTTTTCAAAGATTCTACAGCACTTTTTATCCTCCATACTTTTGGAATGTTCTGGGACCATTTGCTTGTCTCTGATCCTTATTATAAAGAACCTCAATATTGATGTGCTGACATTAAAAAGTCACAATATTTATGCTTTAACTGTTTCCATTTTGAGCTAATATTTTATCAATTATTTCCTCTTAATCCAGAACATGATTTTGTTATATATCAGTTTAAATAAGAGTAGAGATTAAACATGTCAAAATTGCATCATCAGTTCAAATAGCTATTAAAAGAACATCAGATAGTAAGAATGAAGTCACTTACATATATTTGCCTGAGTTTGTGATGAAAAAGGAACTGGGGTTGACAAAGGAGATGATAAAAAAAAATAGCTCTGTTATTCAGTTTCCAGTTAATCAGTCCCAGCTATATGAACTTTTCAGGCACCTACAGGGAGATTTAAATGCAATTGCTGGTTTTCTGGCAAAGTAAGTATATTTCTTGTCTGATGAGAAAAAATGACATATCAGAACCCTGCAGATTTGAACAAATTGTCAAGATTTCTAACCTACTTTTACAGAAAGCAATTTTCTCTAGTTTCAGACTCTTGAAAATTTCCTTCCCCCAAAGGATGTAACCATACGAATAAAACAGTCATTTTCTCTTTAAGTACTAACCATCCTGTAGATTGTGGTACCAGAGACATTTTGGTTATTTTCCTCCTGTTAATTAACACATAGAAATCAATTAGGTTTGCTTCTATAATTCTCATTTGGAATACGGCGTTAAATTTAGCAGATGATCAATCTCACTGCTTTCACTATGAAGTTTCTTATAGGTAGTAGCCAGCCACCTGCTGGCAAGCATTTTTATATGGAGTTCCAAGCTTTTGTTCTTGAAAGTAGACCCAACACCATCTGCACCAGAATCACCTGAGATGCTTATTAAAGATGCATGTCACTGGTTCTCATGGAGATCTACTGAGTATGGCCAGGAAATGTCAACCTTAATGAACACTCTTAGTGATGCTGATGATTACATCGGCAAATAAGGGATTGGGGCTTATAGGCAATCAACAGGGATGCACTTGACAATGAACAGCAGTGATACAAACCAATCATCATTGTTAATAAGTAAGATTAACCAACCATTCCTGTGTATATAACGTCAGACTACTCTTAGTTTTTGACATAAATAGAGGGGCATGGTCATTTGGTTTGTTACCATTAAAAAGGACACATACTCATTTTTAATTCAAAGGAAAGTATAAATGTGTATTTTTAAATCTCAGAAATGCATATGGAAAATACTACTTTTCATCTTCCAAAATCATGCAAAAAAGCTTAAAACAGGCAAAATAGACTTTTAAGTCCTTTTTCTTGATACTTTTTTCTTTTAAAATAAAAGAAGTCAGAGAATTTCAGAATAATATTTGTTTCCAGGGAGGGAAAAATGCAAAGAATTATACAATTAAAACAGATTATAGGTTTAACACAACTAAAACTTATTTAGTATCTGTTCTGTGATTGGAGCTATCTTAGATCCCAAGAAATATAAGATAAAAATTCGCTGACTCCACAGAAGAACTGTAAGTGATACATGCTGTTAAGTGAAAGAAGTCAGCATGAGAAAACTATGAGCTATATTATTTCAACTATGTGACATTCTATAAAACATAACAAGACAGCAGATATATCAATGACTGACTGTGATGTGTTAATGGGATAAATAGGCAGAGCACAGAGAATTTTTAATGAGCTATTTTGTATGGCACTCTGATAGTGTAGACATGCGTGTGTGTGAAGTCGCTTCAGTTGTGTCCAACTCTTTGTGACCCTTTGGACCATAGACAGCCAGGCTCTTCTGTCCATGGGATTCTCCAGGCAAGAATACTGGAGTGGGTTGCTTTGGCTTCCTACAGGAGATCTTCCCAACCCAGGGATTGATCTTGTGTCTCTTAATGTCTACCTGCATTGGCAGGCAGGATCTTTACCACTAGCACCACCTGGGAAACCCATAATGTAGACACATGTCATTATATATTTGTCAAAACCCACAGAATGTACAGCACCTAGAATCAATCTTAATATAAACTACTGGCCTTGGAAGATAATGATGTTTCAATGTAAGCTCATTGATTGTAACAATATATCATTGTGGTTTGAAATGTTGATAGTGGAGGGAGCTATGTGTTGAGGGGTGTATGGGAATTCCATACTTTCTGCTCAATTTTGCTGAGAACCTAACACTGTTCTAATAAATAAAATCTATTGAAAAAAGTTACTGATACTCCCTGGAAGACACTGAGGAACTAATGGTTGGGATTGATGCTCACCCAGTAAAGTTCACAGTCATCAAGGCAAAAGAAGTAAATACTAAGCAATGGGACAGCATCAAGTTGCAGACAATTAAGTACAGAGAAGGAAGAATCAGGAGGGCCTTTGAAGAGCAAGATGTCTGAACTGAATTGCAAAGATTAAGACTCTATTTCAGTGTATTGACATTGTTTGGGGAACTGTAAACCATCTGGTATTATTGAAACAAAACTGGAAGCCATGGGAAGAGCAGAAGGAATCAACTTGTTCAAGTAGGTAAGATCGGATCAGAAGGCTGACATGCCTATACACCTGCACACGCACATGTATGTATACATGCAGGTACACATATATGCATAAACACACATGTGCGCAGGCAAATAGGTAGGTGCACATTAACAAGACTAAAGCAACTAAGGCCTTTAAACTGGTGGAGAACCACTGAAAAGCTTTTAACAGGGAAGTGATGTGGTCTAATTTATATTTTATAAAGAGCCCTAGGGGACAAGGTGGAAAGGAACAGAGACTAGATGGAAATATCTAGTTAACTGGATGAAATTAAGATCATATGGTAATAAAAGAAAGAGCAGACCCAGATTCAAGAGATGTTTAAGAAGTTGGATCCGTTAGCTTCTTGATTGCTTCATAGTGGGGGATAAGACAGAGAGCCAGAGGAGTTGGAAATCTGTGCTTGTTTTGGGTTTAAGGAAATGAAGGGATGATGGCAAATTCATTCAAAATAGGAAAAATAGTCATTGTTGCTGTTGTTGAACTCGTTGTGACCTCGTGGACTGCAGCATGCCAGGCTCCCCTGTCCATCACCATCTCCCAGAGCTTGCTCAGACTCATGTCCATTGAGTCGGTAATGCCACCCAGCCATCTCATCCTCTGTCATCCCCTTCTCCTTATGCCTTCAATCTTTCCCAACGTCAGGGCCTTTTTTAATGAGTTGGCTCTTCCCATCAGGTGGCCAATTTCAGGGGTGTCTCAAGTTTAGAGATCTGATGTTTAGACATTGAGTTTGAGGCATTTCTGGGACATCAATTCATTCAACCAAGCCCCCTTTAGATGCCTGCCCTGGGCTAAGTACCAGAATGCAGCAGTGAACAAGACAACTTTAGTCGCTATTCTTGCAGTGGGAAAAGAAGGCTTCAAACAATAGCTGCAGATACAATTTCTGTTATGAAAGAGGAGAAATAGCTGGATAGGCAGAGGAAGTGTAGGATGGAGGAAGTTTTTTGCAATTCTCTTGTTTTTTAAAATTCTATAATGTTTTACAATTTTTAAAGATTTCCACANTCCAGGCAAGAATACTGGAGTGGGTTGCTTTGGCTTCCTACAGGAGATCTTCCCAACCCAGGGATTGATCTTGTGTCTCTTAATGTCTACCTGCATTGGCAGGCAGGATCTTTACCACTAGCACCACCTGGGAAACCCATAATGTAGACACATGTCATTATATATTTGTCAAAACCCACAGAATGTACAGCACCTAGAATCAATCTTAATATAAACTACTGGCCTTGGAAGATAATGATGTTTCAATGTAAGCTCATTGATTGTAACAATATATCATTGTGGTTTGAAATGTTGATAGTGGAGGGAGCTATGTGTTGAGGGGTGTATGGGAATTCCATACTTTCTGCTCAATTTTGCTGAGAACCTAACACTGTTCTAATAAATAAAATCTATTGAAAAAAGTTACTGATACTCCCTGGAAGACACTGAGGAACTAATGGTTGGGATTGATGCTCACCCAGTAAAGTTCACAGTCATCAAGGCAAAAGAAGTAAATACTAAGCAATGGGACAGCATCAAGTTGCAGACAATTAAGTACAGAGAAGGAAGAATCAGGAGGGCCTTTGAAGAGCAAGATGTCTGAACTGAATTGCAAAGATTAAGACTCTATTTCAGTGTATTGACATTGTTTGGGGAACTGTAAACCATCTGGTATTATTGAAACAAAACTGGAAGCCATGGGAAGAGCAGAAGGAATCAACTTGTTCAAGTAGGTAAGATCGGATCAGAAGGCTGACATGCCTATACACCTGCACACGCACATGTATGTATACATGCAGGTACACATATATGCATAAACACACATGTGCGCAGGCAAATAGGTAGGTGCACATTAACAAGACTAAAGCAACTAAGGCCTTTAAACTGGTGGAGAACCACTGAAAAGCTTTTAACAGGGAAGTGATGTGGTCTAATTTATATTTTATAAAGAGCCCTAGGGGACAAGGTGGAAAGGAACAGAGACTAGATGGAAATATCTAGTTAACTGGATGAAATTAAGATCATATGGTAATAAAAGAAAGAGCAGACCCAGATTCAAGAGATGTTTAAGAAGTTGGATCCGTTAGCTTCTTGATTGCTTCATAGTGGGGGATAAGACAGAGAGCCAGAGGAGTTGGAAATCTGTGCTTGTTTTGGGTTTAAGGAAATGAAGGGATGATGGCAAATTCATTCAAAATAGGAAAAATAGTCATTGTTGCTGTTGTTGAACTCGTTGTGACCTCGTGGACTGCAGCATGCCAGGCTCCCCTGTCCATCACCATCTCCCAGAGCTTGCTCAGACTCATGTCCATTGAGTCGGTAATGCCACCCAGCCATCTCATCCTCTGTCATCCCCTTCTCCTTATGCCTTCAATCTTTCCCAACGTCAGGGCCTTTTTTAATGAGTTGGCTCTTCCCATCAGGTGGCCAATTTCAGGGGTGTCTCAAGTTTAGAGATCTGATGTTTAGACATTGAGTTTGAGGCATTTCTGGGACATCAATTCATTCAACCAAGCCCCCTTTAGATGCCTGCCCTGGGCTAAGTACCAGAATGCAGCAGTGAACAAGACAACTTTAGTCGCTATTCTTGCAGTGGGAAAAGAAGGCTTCAAACAATAGCTGCAGATACAATTTCTGTTATGAAAGAGGAGAAATAGCTGGATAGGCAGAGGAAGTGTAGGATGGAGGAAGTTTTTTGCAATTCTCTTGTTTTTTAAAATTCTATAATGTTTTACAATTTTTAAAGATTTCCACATACTGCTGCTGCTAAGTCGCTTCAGTCGTGTTCGACTCTGTGTGACCCCATAGACGGCAGCCCACCAGGCTCCGCCGTCCCTGGGATTCTCCAGGCAAGAACACTGGAGTGGGTTGCGTTTCCTTCTCCAATGCACGAAAGTGAAAAGTGAAAGGGAAGTTGCTCAGCTGCATCCGACTCTTCGCGACCCCATGAACTGCAGCCCACCAGGCTCCTCCGCCCATGGGATTTTCCAGGCAAGAGTACTGGAGTGGGTTGCCAGGTTTCCACACACGATTTCATATAATCCCACGATAATTCCTTTTTTAAACCTACCCTTATATTGTCCCTTCCCTCTTCCCTGTCCCCACTGGTAACCACTAGTTTGTTCTCTGTAGAGGATGGAGACAGGTTTTGGGTTTGTTTTTGTTTTGTGCTATTTAAAATTTTTTCTTTTATATTGTAGCATAGTTGATTTACAATGTTGTGTTAGTTTCAAGTGTACTGCAAAGTGCTTCAGCTATACAAATACATATATCTATTCTTAGATGGGAGACAGTTTTGAAAGCCATCAGTACATAGGCTAGAGTTGACATCACAAAGACATGTGAGATCGTCAAGAGAGAGAAGATGAGAAATGAAACGAGGAGAGGGCTGCAGAAAGAAAACTGGGAGTCCAGATCTTAAAGGGACAGCAAAGAAGCCTATTTAGGACGGTCACAGAGGGAGAACCAGGAAACAGTGATGTTTGGAATCAAAGGAGGAATTTCAAAAAGAAGGATGTGATTAGGGCATGCTATGGAAAGCTAAAAAGAAATAAAGCCTCAGAGACGTCTTTGGGTCTTGTGATATGTGGTAGGCATTCACGATGCTCGTGTGGGCTGCCAGAGTGAATTGGTAGGGGCTGAAGGCTCACTGGAGTATGTCAGAGTGAAGGAAAAATTAGAAGACAACTGAAGATGACATCTTCTAGGTGCTTGGTCCTGGAGGAAATGAGAGTGAGAAATAAATGGACACATGATAAAAGGCAGGTCCTTGACAATGGAAGGCATTGGGCTCTCCTGGTAGCTCAGAAGGTAAAGTGTCTGCCTACAATGTGGGAGACCCGGGTTTGATCCCTGGGTTGGAAAGATCCCCTGGAGAAGGAAATGGAAGCTCACTCCAGTATTCTTGCCTGGAAAATCCCATGGACTGAGGAGCCTGGTAGGGGTCACAAAGAATCGGACACGACTGAGCAACTTCACTTCAGTGATAAAGGAAAGGAAACTTGCAGAGAAGAGAAGTTGAAAATTCAGTTGAGAAGAGCTACCATGTGGAACAAGGTCTTGACAAGCTTGCAGGAGGGCACGGGGTCCACTGATTGGTAGGTCTCAAGCTAGCTGTAAAAGAGTACAAGGTGATTTTCCTTCAAAACTTAGTGGGAATTGGTAAGAAGTGCATCTGGATGCCTGTAGGAGAGGAAAAGGAGATTGGTAAGCACCTTGGGGAAGATTACTAAGACAGAAATTCAAAGATAAGTGATTCCAATGTCATCAAAATTGCCAATCTTTATCAGTTTAATATTTATATCCCATTATATATTATCTCACACTTAAAATTTTAGCTTGTTAGATTTAAAATAAAGACCAAAAAATTGTGACTCCAATGTGAAACATTAAAAATGGATTTGAGGCAAGAATACACAATGGATTAAAGACAATCTCTTTAACATGTGGTGCTGGGAAAACTGGTCAACCACTTGTAAAAGAATGAAACTAGATCACTTTCTAACACCATACACAAAAATAAACTCAAAATGGATTAAAGATCTAAATGTAAGACCAGAAACTATAAAACTCTTAAAGGAGAACATAGNGGAGGTGGGAGGGGGGTTCAGGATTGGGAACTCATGTACACCTGTGGCTGATTCATGTCAATGTATGGCCAAACCAATACAGTATTTTAAAGCAAAATAAAGTAAAAATAAAAATTAAAAAAAAATGGATTTGATTTTTAAAGAGCTTCCTTAGGGCTTTATATTTAAATGAGGCAAGGACCTGTGAACTCTGTAGGTCAAAACAGGAACATGATTCCAGGAAATTCCAAGGTCATGTCATTCTTGGAGACTTTTCTAACAAACGGAAGCTTTACTGCAGAGTTTTATAAATATTTATCACCCGTGACTTTTACCCACAGGTTAAAGACCTCTGAGATTTGGATGAGAAAGCATAGTTGTCTGATTTGACCTGAATTCGCAGGCAAAAAGAAATTTACTACGTAGTGTAACAAAATAATGACATCCTCTGCAACATCTTACAAGATAATGGGAGTTGGTCCAGTCACTTACAAACCAGTATAAGTACTGTAATAACTTCTATAATTAAATCATATTTAATAAATTTTATTTGTTTTCAGATTATCTTTGCCCCAGAAGAACACAAAATGGGACACGGTCTTAAAATATATGAGAAACTAACCAGGTTAACTTTAATGTTAGACGTTTAACTTTCTCCGTAGTTTTCAACTGTTCCCGGTTCAAACTTGTTGTACTTCATGCTGTTTTTTCTTGAAGTTTTATCATGTGTTTCCATTAAAATACATTATGATTTTTATTTTACAGGTTAAAAAGTTTCAGCTTCTAAAGTAGCTAACTTGACTTTATTACAGAAATATATCATTTTATTGGTTTAAAATTAGACATGAGACAATGTACTCACTAGGTCATTCAGGAGAATTATCAAAGAAAGGAAAGCAAGACCAGTTTCTTTAGAAATACATTCATATGCAATAAGTATGATCAGCTGCAAAGTATCTCAGAATATTGAAAGAATATTGACATGAACTAAATGTGATTTTTCTCTTGAAAATGTTATGGTGTTTATTAAGGTAAACAGAAATGTTTTGGTGTGGGGCAAAGTGGAACGAAGAATCATTGTTATATTTTATGTATCCCTGTCTCCTAACAGTAATACCATTGGCCCTCCAGGTCAAGTAACCACAGACTGAAAATATATGGGAAAAAGTTGAAGAAATTTCCAAAAAGGAAAATTTGAATTTGCTATGCTGCTGCTGCTGCTGCTGCTGAGTCACTTCAGTCGTGTCCGACTTTGCGACCCCATAGACGGCAGCTCACCAGGCTCGGCCGTCCCTGGGATTCTCCAGGCAAGAACACTGGAGTGGGTTGCCATTTCCTTCTCCAATGCATGATGCAACTATTTGTTTTCCCTGGTGGCTCAGATGGTAAAGAATCTGCCTGCAAAGCAGGAGACCCAGGTTCTATCCTAAGGTCAGGAAGATCCCTGGAAAAGGGAATAGCTACCCACTCTCCCACTCCAGTGTTCTTGCCTGGAGAATCCCAGGGACAGGGGAGCCTGGTGGGCTGCCATCTATGGGGTCGCACAGAGTTGGACACGACTGAAGTGACTTAGCAGCTAGTATTCTTGGCTGGAGAATTACATGGACAGAGGAGCCTGGTAGGCTACAGTCCATAGGGTCACAAAGAGTCAGACACAACTGAGCAATTAACACTGGCAACTATTTACATAGCTTTTAGATTGTATTAAGTATTATAAGTGATCTAGAGATGATTTGGGCTTCCCTTGTGGTTCAGCTGGTAAAGAATTCACCTGCAGTGTGGGAGATTTACAGTATATGAGAGGATGTGTCTAGGTTATTTGCAAATATGACATCATTTTACACAAGTGACTTGAGCATTCACAGATTGTGGTATCTTGGGGTAGAGTTGGTCCTAGAACCAACACTCCATGGATACCTGTGGATATTGAGGGATGACCATATACTTGACAATGAGACAATCCAATTTTCAGTGTGATGAGCAGTGAGCCTGTCTCTAAGAGTTCACATAGGAGAGAAGCTTGAGAGAGGCTTTCTCAAACATGACAACTCAGAAATTTATGATATTAAAAAAAAATCAACTCATGAAGTTGAAATGAAGTTTATAAACTGTCAATAGTAACAAATAGATTTCATCCAGCCATACTAGAGGAAAGTGCATTTTTCTCTTGCCTCTACAGAAAATGTTATTACAACATAGTTTTCATATGAAGAGGCCATCAAAAAGAATATAGCAAAAAAAATGTAGGAGAAAAGTCTTATGTGCTTAGTTGCTCAGTTGTATCAGATCTTTGCCACACCATGGACTGTAGCCTACCAAGCTCCTCTGTTCATGGAGATTCTCTAGGCAAGAATGCTGGAGTGGGTTGCCATGACCTCCTGCAGGGGATTTTCCCAATCCAGGAATCAAACCCAGGTCTCCCACATTGCAGGTGGATTCTTTACCATCTGAAATGCCAGGGAAAAGTCTTATAAAGATGTTTAAATAATAAAATATATTTAATTAATGAAAACAATGCCATTTTTCCAGATTTTGTGTTGTCAGCTTTGAAATTTTGTGATTTCCTGTGATTTATTTTCTCATTATAAATATTCACTTCTATACTTAATTTTATATTTTATATTCTTTTTTAAAAGCTCCACAAAAAACCAGATATGCCCTGGGGTAAATTTTATAATTTTATTGGAAATAGATTTTTCTAGGATATTTTAAAAAATGCTTCATTAGGTGATGTTTTCTTGGAGAAGCTTCATTTAGCCTTGTCCAATGGTTCAAAGTATTTTCCTTACATTTCTATTGCTATAAACTCATATTTTATAGTACTTGTATCTTCTCAGTGATTGAGTTCACCTTTTGTATTTAGTCTATTGGCTTATTTTTCCAACGGAAATAGTTCCCAACCCCAAAGAATAAACCTAAGGTGTCCATCTTCACAGCTGGATCACAAAATGACATTTAAACAATGATGCGATGCAGAAGATTCAAAGAGTATGCATAGAAGTAAAAATATCTGCTAATGTAGCTCTAGAGAGTTTCTCCCCTGTATGATATACATTCTATAATTACAAACATTTCCAAAAATCATTGCATACAAAATCCTGAATATAAAAGAATATTTTGGGGAACTTCTCATTGAAGGGGTACTTGTTTTGAGGACATGTTTTATTGGTTGGCTTTTCACCTGTGCTCAGTTCTGTCCAACTCTGTTCAACCCCATTGCTCTGTAGTCTGCCAAGCTCCTCTGTCCATGGGATTCTCCAGGCAAGAATATTGGGGTGGGTTGCCATTTCCTCCTCCAGGGGATCTTCCCAACGCAGAGATTTGGAGCAATGTCTCCTGAGTCTCCTGAATTGGCAGGTGGATTCTTTACCATAAGACCATCTCTTTTATTAATACTAATAATGGATTTATTGCCTTGCTGTAATGTTATTGATAGTTTCAGAAACCTTTTGCCCTATTCCCTTTATATTTCAGGAATGATTCAAAAGTAGCTACTGTCATATTTATTTCCTAGAATCAGATATCTATCTATCAATCAATGTCTATCTATCTATCTTGATAATACATGCTTGGCAAGCACTTATAAACTGATTATAGCAGTGACCTGGTGTTTTCTTTTCCCGCTGATTTATCATAGCTGCCTCAATATTCTTGAACAAAGGGCAAAGTGTCTGAATGATTAATTGAAGTTCTCCAAAGTCTGAGAAGATATCAGAATGACTTTGGTCCTCTTGGTGCATAACCTTTTTATTTTTCAAAGAACCTGATGGAAAGCAAGACATATTATTAATAATAATGTTGTGCGTTGAATTGCCTACGTGAGAGGACAGTGTCCCAGAAAGTGGCTGTTTGCTCTCTTCTTCAGTATCTGATAACCTGTGATGTTGTCTTCACTCAGCTTTCACAAGGTCAAGATTGTAATTTGACCCTGAGCACAGAGCCATGGTTTGTTTACCCTGTTCTCAGCTGACTCTTTATAGTTGTGACTGATGTTTATATGTTTGAGGAGGAGGGGAAATTAGGCAGAGATCTGTGAGAACGTATTTCTGCTGGTGGCAGGGGAATTGGTTCTCTCTCTACTCAGACCTGGAAAATGGCAAATTTGTAGCATTATCTCCACTAAGGAAGGAGTGCATATTATTGAAGGCATCTATTAGTGGGAAGGGGGTTTTCTAGGTGGTACAGTGGTAAAGAATCTGCCTGCCAATGCAGGAGATGCAGGTTTGATCCCTAGGTCTGGAAAATCTCTAGAGAACAAAATGGTAACTCATTCCAGTATTCTTGCCTGGGGAATCTCATAGACAGAGGAGCCTGGTGGGCTATAGTCTATAGAGCTGTCAGACAGGACTTACCAACTAAATAACATCAATAATTAGTGGGAAAAAGAATGACTGGTTTTGGAAACAGTTTGTTCTTTTGAAAATCAAGCTTAGAAAACGGGAGTTGCATCAAAATGTTGCATAAATGTCACACCCTGGTGTGCTTGGCAATAGTTTCATTTTTGTGAAATTGTACACTGCTGATTTTAGTGAACTTCTATGTATTTTTATTGACAATTGGCTAAAAGTTAAAAGGCTCTGTGCAGCAAAGCCAATATTCCATACATACAAGACAAATAAAAAACATTTACTTTGAATCATATCCTGAGTGACAGGTATGGATTCCAATTAGACACAGTGTCTATTTTCCACTAGTCTTGATGGCCTTTATTCTTATCACAGCCACAGATCACAGGATTTATTTTCCCTGGTAGAATCTACTGTGAGTTAGAACCACCTTGTCTTCCTGAATTCCACTTATAGCAGTGCTTTGTCTTAGGAAATGGAGTTAGAATTGAGTGTGGTTGGAAGAAAAATAAATAGTATGTCTTGATAAACTATAGTGCTTGGCAGAAGTGGTTTCCATTCAGGGCTGATACAAATCAAAATGTGAGCCTTTATACCTAACTGATGAAAGATTTCTCAGAGCATTCTGAGACTCATTGACTCTCATAAATGAACATAGGAACTCTCTGAGTTTGGATTAATGAAAGCAGTGTCATCTATAGGGCAATGGAACTCACAAACTATCGAGGAAGGCAATAGTTGCCACCTATCTTCTTTGCTCTTTTAAAAATCTATTACTTTATCAGTGAATTTTACTACATTCCTAGTAGTACCTTATGATGTAGGTGCATTTTTGGGGTGTGTTTAAAGACAAGCACTTTCAATGGCATACAACGAACCAGAGCCCACATAACTTAAGCACTGACTTTGGTTTCCTCAGGTGCTTTTTTAATTTACACCAAATTAGATGCTGTTTTGAATTTCTGAATTCTTAATTAGTTTTTATTGTTTATTATTAGTCCAAAGTTGGAACCTTATAAAAGCTTTTAAGGCATTGATATATTTCACTTTTTTTCAATTTTCAAACAGATTACAGACAAGTAAATAATCTGTGTGGAGCCCTCCCCATCACCATCCTTCTCCTAACAGCCTCAAAAAAAAAAAAATAATAATAAAATAAAACTAAACAACAAACAACTTACCAAATAGTTGAATTTTATTTTTAACTTTGAGTGGAGATAAGATCTAAACTATGCAGTACCCAGCACCAGAAGTCAGAGAACGCTCCGCTGAGGAAGGAATTCCAGGCTTCATGGACCACGTGAGCCACGAGGCTGCAGCAGCCAGGAGGGCTGCTATGCTGGCTGGGAGCCCCAAGAGCAGTCACCTGAGGATTTAAGTCATGCTGCCGCTGAGGCCCCGCAGCTCAGAAACAGGCTTCTCATTTGTTTTAATGTATTTGGAGTTAAACATCCCTTCAAGTTATTGCCTTGTTCATGTTCCACAAATTTTATTATGTCAAGGCTATGATTTTTCCAGTGGTCATGTATGGATGTGAGAGTTGGACTGTGAAGAAGGCTGAACACCAAAGAACTGATGCTTTTGAACTGTGGTGTTGGAGAAGACTCTTGAGAGTCCCTTGGACTGCAAGGAGATCCAACCAGTCCATTCTGAAGGAGATCAACCCTGGGATTTCTTTGGAAGGAATGATGCTGAAGCTGAAACTCCAGTACTTTGGCCACCTCATGTGAAGAGTTGACTCATTGGAAAAGACTCTGATGCTGGGAGGGATTGGGGGCAGGAGGAGAAGGGGACGACAGAGGATGAGATGGCTGGATGGCATCACCAACTTGATGGACATAAGTCTGAGTGAACTCTGGGAGTTGGTGATGGACAGGGAGGCCTGGTGTGCTGCAATTCATAGGGTCACAAAGAGTCGGACACTATTGAGCGACTGAACTGAACTGAGACTTCTGTTGCAAGCATTGGAGAAGGAAATGGCAACCCACTCCAGTATTCTTGCCTGGAGAATCCCAGAGACTGAGGAACCTGGTGGGCCACTGTCTATGGGGTCGCACAGAGTCTGACATGACTGAAGCTACTTAGCAGCAATGAAAATTCAGTACTAATTCATAATAGATGTCTTATCCATGACAAGAAATGCTTTGAGTTTATGTTTAGTAAATATATTTATAAAATTAAAATTTATTTTATTTATTTATTTTTTTTATCTTTATTTGAAAATAAAACGGCCTTCCCAGTCTCCTGTGCAGTTTTCTGTCAGCTTGTTTTTTTTTTTTTTTTTTTTGGTACATCTCATGTACACCTGAGATGAAAAAATTAAAATTAAAATTAAAAAAAAAATTAAAATTTAAAAAAAGGCCATGGAAGATCAGTCTTGCTGGTTGTTCTTTTTCATTTCAAAGGACAACCTAGATTTTATTCATGAGCACAATTATGGGGTTGGCCATGTCTCATTGTCTTAACTTAGGGTAGTATAACTTACAGATTTTTGCCTACTGATGAGTAGGGAGTAAAATCAAGGTAAGGCAGATGTGGAGCAGGGTTGGAGAAGCCTGGCTATGACCACAGAGATGATTCATTCTCCACGAGTTGAGCCCAGAAGTCCAGCAAAATTTAAACCATTAGTGGCTTTATCAAAGGGTGTTGGTACTTGTTTGAGCTGATGCTCAGGGAGGAGAAAGCCAAGTCAAGGTGAAGGAAAGAACAGAAATGAAGTTCACCTTTGGGAAAGACAAATTGGGATGACTTAACTGAAAACAAAACAAAACAAAACCCCACTCCTCTTCCCTTATTCAACTGTCTGGAGGTCAAGGATGGACTTCTTATTTAGTGGGAGGCTGCAGTGACCAGCAGGAGCTACCTGTATTTTAGACAGATAGGGAAGCACTCTGTTCCACCTTAAACTCTGTATTTGATAATTTGACATCCATTCATCACAGGACCAGTTAATTGTATTAACGATATTTTCCTCTTTTCTGTGTCTCCAATACTCTGGCATTTGTGCCCTTGCAGTCCAGAGAAGAATACCTCTCCCAAGGCTGCCCAGCTTTTAGAAACAGTAAAGGGCTCACCTGAGAAGATGCCTTGCACACGAAAATTAACCAATCCAGAGCCCACACCCCAACCATCTCTTTTCTCAAACACACACCAAGCCAACATTCCCTTGTGCTAAATCCAGCTAGGGCTGGGTGCCACAAAATGAGGGACAGCTCCTAAGCCCCGAAGCTTGCTGGAATTATTCAAACTGCAAGGAGATTCAACCAGTCCATTCTGAAGGAGATCGGCCCTGGGATTTCTTTGGAAGGAATGATGCTGAAGCTGAAGCTCTGGTACTTTGACCACCTCATGTGAAGAGTTGACTCATTGGAAAAGACTCTGATGCTGGGAGGGATTGGGGGCAGGAAGAGAAGGGGACAACAGAGGATGAGATGGCTGGATGGCATCACTGCTTCAATGGGCGTGAGTCTGAGTGAACTCCGGGAGCTGGTGATGGACAGGGAGGCCTGGAGTGCTGCGATTCATGGGGTCGCAAAGAGTCGGACATGACTGAGCGACTGAACTGAACTGAGCCAGTCCTAAGTTTTTTGCCTTGTCCTGCCTTGTCTTTCCCATGGAAGTTCAAGAGAGCCTCTGATATAGACTTTCCTCTCCTTCTAACTCCTGACTGAATCTGGTGCCTCTCCATATGGCCCTGCATGGTGTGGCATGTCCCCCCTTCTGCTGCTGCTGCTACTGCTAAGTTGCTTCAGTCATGTCCAACTCTGTGCAGCCCCATAGATGGCAGCCCACCAGGCTCCCCCGTCCCTGGGATTCTCTAGGCTAGAACACTGGAGTGGGTTGCCATTTCCTTCTCCAATGCATGAAAGTGAAAAGTGAAAGCAAAGTCGCTGAGTCGTATCCAACTCTTAGCAACCCTGTGGACTGCAGCCTACCAGGCTCCTCTGTCCATGGAGTTTTCTGGGCAAGAGTACTGGAGTGGGGTGCCATTGCCTTCTCCATCCCTCCTTCTAAGTAAATGTAAATAATAAAATTCTTCTAGTGATATTTACCTCTCCGTGTTCTCACTCAGTCACTTCCATAAATGAAAATCCTGTGGGAAAACTTTGGGACACACAACCTTATTAGTGTTGTGAGTGGCTAGGGAGCAAGGGCTGTTCTCTTAGACTATATTTTCTGGTGTTTAGGGTTTCGGAGACTCTCCACTGAATGAACCAAATTTCTATGCCATCACCTTGGGATGTTATGGCCGTTTGGGACAGGCAGAGATGAAGAAATGGCTAAATCATATCATTGTCCAGCAATAGTCTCAGTTCAGCCAATATGGACAAAGAGAATTTGGAGAGAATTTATATCAGAAGGTCTATTTTAGGAATGTCTTACCCTTTTTCAAAGTCCAAGTTTTCT
The DNA here is from genome assembly GCA_006410615.1 of Neotragus moschatus. Taxonomy (NCBI): domain Eukaryota; kingdom Metazoa; phylum Chordata; class Mammalia; order Artiodactyla; family Bovidae; genus Neotragus; species Neotragus moschatus. The sequence continues at coordinate 1,119,146 of SJYA01000262.1, forward strand.
GTTCGTTGGCTGGACATTTGATTTCAATTCCATGGCTCAGTCTATCAACATATATTTGCCAAACACCCTGCTATGTNCAAAGTCGCTGAGTCGTATCCAACTCTTAGCAACCCTGTGGACTGCAGCCTACCAGGCTCCTCTGTCCATGGAGTTTTCTGGGCAAGAGTACTGGAGTGGGGTGCCATTGCCTTCTCCATCCCTCCTTCTAAGTAAATGTAAATAATAAAATTCTTCTAGTGATATTTACCTCTCCGTGTTCTCACTCAGTCACTTCCATAAATGAAAATCCTGTGGGAAAACTTTGGGACACACAACCTTATTAGTGTTGTGAGTGGCTAGGGAGCAAGGGCTGTTCTCTTAGACTATATTTTCTGGTGTTTAGGGTTTCGGAGACTCTCCACTGAATGAACCAAATTTCTATGCCATCACCTTGGGATGTTATGGCCGTTTGGGACAGGCAGAGATGAAGAAATGGCTAAATCATATCATTGTCCAGCAATAGTCTCAGTTCAGCCAATATGGACAAAGAGAATTTGGAGAGAATTTATATCAGAAGGTCTATTTTAGGAATGTCTTACCCTTTTTCAAAGTCCAAGTTTTCTGTTCGTTGGCTGGACATTTGATTTCAATTCCATGGCTCAGTCTATCAACATATATTTGCCAAACACCCTGCTATGTGGTATGGAGGCTAAAAACAGAAACAAAGCATCATTTTTACTCTTAAAAGGCACACAGTCTGACTAAAAGCAGCATCATTTATTTTAGTCTGAGTTTCCTAGAAGTAGAGGCCAAGATGAGGTTAGATGTGCAAGAAATTTACTGAATGACAGGTCTTGGGAGACACATGAGTCTCTTGCATTTTTGCAGGTCTTGTAAGGACAAGCACTGACTGCCTTTGTTCCAGACCATCTTTCCAAGGGTGTTAGTATAGTGGACAACCATGGGAATGAGAGACAGCTTTTCCTTCCAGAGCATAGAACAGCTGCTTACTGTCCAGTGTTGTAAAGAAAATGTCTCTTTTCAAGGTGAAATTCAGGCAGACAATTGTTGTTCAGTTGCTCAGTTGTGTCCCACTCTTTGTGATCCCATGGACTGCAGCATGCCAGGTTCCCTGTCCGTCACTGTCTTCTGGAGTTTGCTCAGACTCATGTCCATTAAGTTGATGATGCCATCCCACTATCTCATCCTCTGCTTATGATAAAAGATTCAAATTTTCTAAGCTTGCAGAATCTTTCCATAAAAAAATCTTCAAAAATGGAAAACAAAAATGAAAACTCCCTTCTTCCCTTATTGTATTTAGGGTTGTCACTTGACCCTCTTAATATCATTCTGCCAGGTTTGGGGTTTGGATAAGTTGGGTAAATGCTGATATTCTTACTAGTGCCATAGCTGTGAGCAAGACACTCTCCTCTGTCTTTGACCCGAGAATATCTTGTCTTCTGCCAGCATCCATGAAATGTGGGCAGGCAAATTTACTAGCTTGTAAGCAGGGATAAAAATCCCAGAACTTTCAAAATCCTTCACAGAATGTCTATGAAGGAAAATGAGGAGAAAGCAGGAGAGCCTGGTACAGCAGTCAAACCATTGTATAGTTCTGGACCCTCAAAGAGAGGGAAGGAAAGAAGGTTAGGTGGGAGAATCTTGGACAGTACGCAGTGGTAAGGAAGTCTCGACAAGGCTGATGGGGAGTTCTCCAGCCAGTCTCACTCTTCAGAGATGTTTCACATCTCATACGAATGAAAGGCCTGCTTTAGCATCTCTGCGCTACTCAGTCTTCCTCTGGAAACAGCCCATGGGAAGCATGGCTGTGAATGAGAAGTGCTGGCGGATCCAGAAAATAGCAGCTGGGGACATCAGGTAAGTATCTTCCTTATTTAGTAGATCTGAGGGACATACACTCATAGCTACCACATCAATGAACAGTCCTGTGGTTCCTAAACTTCTTTATTTTAAAAAGCAAGGTCAGACACACTACAACTTAAACCTTTAAAGGCAAGGGATGTTTACAGGTTAGGCTGAAAATTGTATTGGACAAAACTTTTGGTAATGAGCATCTGAAACCCAACTCACATAGTAACAAGCACAACAGACAAACAAAACCAAAAAGAGTTCATGGCTTTGTGTAACTGAAGAGTCAGAAGTGGTGGTGGCATCTTCCAGGGACAGCTGGGCTGGAAGATCAGATGATCGCTCTTGTCTATCTTGAGCTCTGCTTCCATCAATGTTGGCTTTTCCTTGGGCAGGATTTCCATGGGGAGTTTTATTGGTTTTGCAGATATTAATATCAAAGGAGAGAGACACCTTTTCTCTGATAGTGCCAGCAAAAGCCCTTGGGTTGACACTCATTGGCCCAGGTTGGATCAAATTTCTTGTCACAAGCAATTGCTTTACTTGAGAGACAGTGCTCCCTGATTGGTTGAGCTGGGCCAAGTGCTCAACCTTATGCCAGGAAATGTGAGTTGAAATGAGTTGAATAAAATCATTAACAGCCCAGCCTAGTGGAAGAACATTAGCCGCTAAACAGGAAGATGCTGAGTAACTAAAGGTGTTCACCGGGACAACATGTTTTCTTCTCAAAGTTTTGAAGCTGGTGATGACTATTGAGGCAAATTGATTGTGGGTGAAAAATCTGAGAAGTTTGGCACCAGTGGAAATTACAGGGGTTAAGAGAAAGTTTAATGGACAAAGCAGATTAAAATCAACAATACAGCACTGGGATTTGGGACCTTCTCAGGCCAGAAGGGGCTTCCCTAATAGCTCAGTTGGTAAAGAATCTGCCTGCAGTGCAGGAGACTGGGTTTGGTTCCTGGGTTGGGAAGATCCCCTGGAGAAGGAAATGGTAACTCACTCCAGTATTCTTGCCTGGAGAATCCCATGGACAGAGCAGCCTGACAAACTACAATCCATGGGGTTGCAAGAGTCAGACACAACTCAGGGACTAAACCACCAAGACTACCAGGCAGAAGAAGGCAGAGAGCCTAAGAACTGATGCTTTCGAACTGTAGTGCTGGAGAAGACTCTTGAGAGTCCCTTGAACAGCAAGGAGATCAAACCAGTTAATCCTGATATTCATTGGAAGGACTGATGCTGAAGCTGAAGCTCCAATACTTTGGCCACCTGAGGTGAAGAGTCGACTTATTGGAAAAACCCTGATGCTTGGAAAAATTGAGGGGGAGGGGGACAACAAATGAGATGGTTGGATTATATCAGTGACTCAATGGACATGAGTTTGAGCAAACTCAGGGAGATAGTGATGGAGAGAGAAGCCTGGCATGCTGCAGTTCATGGGGTCACAGAGTCGGACATGACTTAGTGACTCAACAACAACAAGCAGAAGAACTTGCAGGCTGCATATCAGTGCCCTTTACATTGTTATTACTCTTGTCATATCATTTTGGACACTGAAAGATATCTTCAGATGACATGGCCCTTAAGAATCAAAGTCATACTGAAACATGGAAGCAGAATTAGATAGTGACATTTTTAGAAAATTCAGATACAGAAGAGATACCTTAAATTTAGCTTTTTTTGGAGAAAAGAAAATATTTAAAAATTCATCTTTTAGAATATTTGATGTAACGAGTAAGTTTGGATCTAGGAATTCTGTCTTCAAGTGAGATTACATAACAGTTTTTGGGCCCCAAGTGGGCTTGTCTTGTTTCTTACCTTCTTTGAAGTTCAGTGTATGAGCAGACAAACCTGATGAATGTGGTGTGCATTTTGCAAAATATTTTTTTAGACCTAATGGTCGCATTATTTCTTTTCTGACTCATTTGCAGAGGCAACCATAAAACTATATAAGACTCAGAGTTAGAATACCTGGGTTCTGGGTCACTGTTCACTATGTCCTTAGAAAAATTCTTCAACTTCTTGATGAAAAATAGGTAAGATAATGCATTTCTTTAAAAATTGTTAAGCCAATCAATGGAGCCAATATTCCTGATGTAAAAGATGAGCCTTATTATTACTTAAATCTCAGGGGTGGAAAATTCAGACCAAAGGTAAAGATACAATGGAATCATCTTATTTTATTCCTTTTAAATCATAGCATGTTAGATGGAATCTTTTTGGCCTACACCCAGAATGACTTCTGTCATTCAGTTTGCTTTAAAACAACGGTTGGGTTTTCATAATTCATAACTCAAGCAAACCTGCAGATTCTCATGATGAAGAAACTCATTCATTTTTTTAAAGCCTTTATTGAATTTGCTACAGTATTGTTTTTGTTTTATGTTTTGTTTTTTGGCCACAAGGCATGTGGGATTTTAGTTCCCTGAATGGGGATTGAACCTGCCTCCTCTGCATTTGAGGGTAAGGTCTTAACCACTTGACCACAATCATCAGTCTCTAATTTATTTCCTTTGAGAAAGAGCTTATCTCACCAACAACTCGTTAGTGGTTTGAAAGTGAAAGTGTTAGTTCTTTAGTCATGGCAGACTGTTTGCTACCCGATGGACTGTAGCCCGTTTGGCTCCTCTATCCATGGAATTCTCCAGGCAAAAAATACTGGAATGGGTAGCTAATCCCTTATCCAGAGAATCTTCCTGGGATCAAAAAAGGGTCTCCTGCATTGCAAGAAGATTCTTCACCATCTGAGCCACCAGGAAAGATGAGTGTCTTAACACAGGGCAATCCGAACGTGAAGGTTTGCACTGCAGAAGAATCAAGCTAATAAAACCTTTTCAGAATTTCTATCATTTCAGCTGATCTTGTTAGATTTCAAAGATGTCAAAGACTGTTAGATTTCAAGTGTCTTTGACTATCTTCAGTGCTTCTCACCACTCTGCTCTTGGGGTCCTGCATTCCCTGTGATCTTTCCAGAAGATAAAACCACGTGAAGCCATGTGTTTAGGGGGAAAGGAAATGACATTGTTTATACATTACCACTTAGTTCTCAATTTGTTGTTTGATCAAGATTTCCCAAGATTCAGTCTGAAAGAAAATATGAGATAATGTTACCAGAGGCTGCAGAGATTAGAAAGAAAAGTTAGCTAAAGTTGAAGCAAAGAAGATTCACACTGAGTACCCAGGGAGAAATGACGAAACTTGAAACTCACCCGAATCCTTTCTTTCTAATCTGTCTCCAAGAGGCAAAAGCATCTGGTGAGTCACGTCAAAGATTCAATCAATCATCCCCGTATTTGGTTTTATGTTGCCAGACATCTGGATTGACTGTATTTTTCTTTTCTTTAATTAAATCAATAGGGGGTTTTGGCTTCCTGCAAAATTAGCTTTAGTTTAAGTAATACACATCATCATCTCATTTGCACTTTGACACACTTGTGATCCTGTTGTTTTTTGCTTTAACTCCTAGTAATTTGGTGATTGATTTAAAATAGTTTTGAATATTTCAGTATGCACTTGTGGATTAATATAAATATTAATAAACATGTCAGAGAAACAGAGCTGACTTGACTGCTTTATTTTTTTGTAAAAGGAACTATAGATGTTACCTTCAATGAGTGGACATTGAGAAAGTTGAACAGTGCTAAATAATTAAAGGACTCGTTCTTAGCAGAGATCAAAATGGCCACTTTGATGTACAGACAGCTGACACTGACAATCATTTTAACTGTGTGTAACAGGAACACACGATTTATATAATTTACACATTCCTAAGTTTTTTCAGTTCATAGGAATGTGGTCTGGTTTTATATTATTTTCAGATACCCTTTGCATTCTTATCTGGAAAGGCTTCTGGGCAAGCTGATGACAGGGGGAGATTTAAAAAAAAAAAGATGAAAAGAAACCATGAGCACATACTGGTTTAGTGAAATACTATATATTCTAGGAGAGAAATCAAGCCTCAAAACAGACAAAACAAAATTTATCCCTCTAAATATATGACAGAAAACAACCAACGAATTCTGGAATAACATTTCATACCTCACTCTTTTATGGTGTTTTTCATGGAGTTTGCCTAGCACACAAAGATAGATCCTAGTTTCTCACTAAGGGATTCTATTCTTTGTTTTTAATGAAATAAAGGATCAGCAGAGGAAAAAGTGCCTTCCTGATGCAACTGTAGTTAATTTTGAAAGACAGATGGATTATGATTTTAGGATTCTTATCATAATCATTGAGCCAAATAAGCTATTTTATAAGCATATGGTGACACATCTAAATACAACACCTGAACGTTTTCACCAGAATTAGGCACAGCTCCATTACTATAGAAAGTCTTCCAGTCTACCTTAAGTGAGGTTGTTTGTTAAAAATTAGAGTCCACTTTAATCAGTCCAAACTAATCACATGGACCACAGCCTTGTCTAACTCAACGAAACCATGAGCCGTACCGTGTAGGGCCACCCAAGACGGACGGGTCATGGGGGAGAGTTCTGACAAAACGTGGTCCACTGGAAAAGGGAATCGTGAACCTCTTCAGTATTCTTGCCTTGAGAATGCCATGGACAGTATGAAAAGGCAAAAAGATAAGACACTGAAAGATGAACTCCCCAGGTCGGTAGGTGCCCAATATGCTACTGGAGATCAGTGGAGAAATAACTCCAAAAAGAATGAAAAGATAGAGCCAAAGCAAAAACAATACCCAGCTGTGGGTGTGACTGGTGATGGAAGAAAAGGCTGATGCTGTAAAGAGCAATATTGCCTGGGAACCTAGAATGTTAGGTCCATAAATCAAGGCAAATTGAAAGTGGTCAAACAGGAGATGGCAAGAGTGAACAGACATTTTAGGAATCAGTGAACTAAAATGGACTGCAATGGGTGAATTAAACTCAGATGACCATTGTATCTACTACTGTGGGCAAGAATCCTTTAGAAGAAATGGAGTAGCCATCAGAATCAACAAAAGATTCTGAAGTGCAGTACTTGGATGCAATCTCAAAAATGACAGAGTGATTTCTGTTCATTTTTCAAGGCAAACCATTCAATCTCACAGTAATCCAAGTCTATGCCCCAACCAGTAATGCTGAAGAAGCTGAAGTTGAATGGTTCTATGAAGACCTACAAGATCTTCTAGAACTAACACCCAAAAAAGATGTCCTTTTCATTATAAGGGACTGGAATGCAAAAGTAGGAAGTCAAGAAACACCTGGAGTGATAGGCAAATTTGGCCTTGGGGTACAAAACGAAACAGGTCAAAAGCTAACAGGGTTTTGCCAAGAGAACACACTGGTCATAGCAAACACCCTCTTCCAACAACACAAGAGAAGACTACACATGGACATCATCAGATGGTCAATACTGAAATCAGATTGATTGTATTCTTTGCAGCCAAAGATGGAGAAGCTCTAGTCAGCAAAAACAAGATCTGGAGCTGACTGTGGTTCAGATCATGAACTCCTTATTGTCAAATTCACACTTAAATTGAAGAAAGTAGGGAAAACCATTAGACCATTCAGGTATGACCCAAATCAAACTCTTTATGATTATACAGTGAAAGTAACGATAGATTCAAAGGATTAGATCTCATAGAGTTCCTGAAGAACTATGGATAGAGGTTTGTGATATTATATAGGAGACAGTGATCAAGACAATCCCCAAGAAAAAGAAATGCAAAAAGGCATAGTGGTTGTCTGAGGAGGCCTTACAAAGAGCTGAGAAAAGAAGAGAAGCTAAAGGCAGAAGGGAAAAGGAAAGATATACCCATTTGAATGCAGAGTTCCAAAGAATAGCGAGGAGAGATAAGAAAGCCTTTCTCAGTGCTCAATACAAAGAGATAGAGGAAAATAACAGAATGGAAAAGACTAGAGATCTCTTCAAGAAAATTAGAGATACCAACGGAACATTTCATGCAAAGATGGGCATAATAAAGGACAGGAATGGTATGGACCCAACAGAAGCAAAAGATATTAAGAAAAGGTGGCAAGAATACACAGAACTATACAAAAAAGAACTTCATGACCCAGATAACCATGATGGTGTGATCACTCACCTAGAGCCAGACATCCTGGAATGCGAAGTCAACTTGGTCTAGGCAGCATCACTATGAACAAAGCTAGTGGAGGTGATGGAATTCCAGTTGAGCTGTTTGAAATACTAAAAGATGATGCTGTGAGAGTGCTGCACTCAATACGCCAGCAAATTTGGAAAACTCAGCAGTGGCCACAGGACTGGAAAATGTTAGTTTTCATTCCAATCCCAAAGAAGGGCAATGCCAAAGAATGCTCAAACTATCAGACAACTGGACTTATCTCACACACTAGAAAAGTAATGTTCAAAATTCTCCAAACCAGGCTTCAACAGTACATGAACTGAGAACTTCCAGATGTTCAAGTTGGATTTAGGAAAGCCAGAAGAACCAGATATCAAATGGCCATCATCCGTTGGATCACCAAAGAAGCAAGAGGGTTCCAGAAAAACATCTACTGCTTTACTGACTATGCCAAAGACTTTGACTGTGTGGATCACAATAAACTGTGGAAAATTCTGAAAGAGATGGGAATACCCAATCACCCAACCTGCCTCTTGAGAAATCTATATGCAGATCAAGAAGCAGCAGTTAGAATTGGATATGGAAGAATAGACTGGTTCCAACTCAGGAAAGGAGTACGTCAAGGCTGTATATTGTCACCCTGCTTATTTAACTTCTATGCAGAGTACATCATGAGAAATGCCAGGCTGGATGAAGCACAAGCTGGAATCAAGATTGCCAGGAGAAATATCAATAACCTCAGATATGCAGATGACACCACCCTTATGGCAGAAAGTGAAGAAGAACTCAAGAGCCTCTTCATGAAAGTAAAAGAGGAGAGTGAAAAAACTGGCTTAAAACTCAACATTCAGAAAAGTAAGATCATGGTATCTGGTCCCATCACTTCATGGGAAATAAATAAGGAAAACAATGGAAACTGTGAGAGACTTTATTTGTTTTAGGCTCCAAAATCACGGCAGATGTTGAGTGTAGCCATGACATTAAAGAATGCTTGCTCCTGGAAGAAAAGCTATGCCTAACCTAGTCAGCAAACTAAAAAGTAGAGACATTACTTTCCCAGCAAAGGTTGATCTAGTCAAAGCTATTGTTTTTGCAGTAGTCAAGTATGGATGTGAGAGCTGGACTATAAAGAGAGCTGAGTGCCAAAGAATTGATGCTTTTGACCTGTGGTATTGGAGAGCCTCTTGAGAGCCCCTTGGACTGCAAGGAGCTCAAACCAGTCAACTCTAAAGGAAATCAATCCTGAATATTCATTGGAAGGACTGATGCTGAAGCTGAAGCCCCAATACTTGGGCCACCTGATGCATAGAACTGACTCATTGAAAAAGATCCTGATGCTGGGAGGAGAAATGGACAACAGAGGATGAGATGGTTGGATGGCGTGAATGACTCGATGGACATGAATTTGAGTAGGCTCCAGGAGTTGGTGATGGACAAGGAAGCCTGGTCTGCTTCAGTTCATGGAGTTGCAAAGACTCAGACATGACTGAGCAACTGAACTAAACTGAACTGAAAGTCTACTTTGATGTTACTCCGTCAAATAAGGATATTTCCTTATACTATTTCTGGAGTTAATTTTAGTGTTTTAAGCAGCTTTATGAGGACTCCCCACTGATGCTGTGTTGGTATTGTAAGGTGCCGGCATTCATGTGCACTTTACACGTATTGTCTCTTAGCTAATGATCAGCTTCTCTGGTGGCTCAGCTTCTATTATTAACTGAGGCCAAAACTGAGGCTCAGAATTGAACAATTCAATTTTTGGATTGACAACATTTATTACAAAAATATGGTTATGTGTACACATACATATATTCATCGCAGACATTTTGAAAATGATAGGAAGTTTAATAAAAAAGAAGAAAAATTGCTCAAAATGCCATTTCTCTTGTATAATGACTATTAATTTTTTCATAGGCTTATAAGTACCTATGTATACAAACATGTTTAAGTAAATGCCTCCACATTGAAAACCACAGATTCATACTAAGCACACCATTTTGTAATTTTTCTGTTTGTAAGCATAACTGGCAACTTATCCCATATCATGTAAATTTTTCTATAGCAGAGATCAATATGCTCTTTCTGTAAAGGGCTAGATGGTAAATATTTTGTGATTTACAGGCAATAATGTCTTTGTCCCAATCACTTAACTCTGAGAAAGCAGTTATACACAATGTACAAACACATAAGTACAATGTGTTCCAATAAAACTTTACCTATAAAAACAGGCAGGGCATCACATTCAGCTGGTAGATCAGAGTTTGCTGATCCTCACTCTACAGAATCAATTGTTTATAGTGATACCGATAGTAGTTTATCTACCACACAGCTGTATTACTATTTACTTTTAAGTATTTATTTATTTTGTGTCTGTCACAAAATAATCATAATATTGTGATGAAAATTATTATAATTAAAAATTAGTATGGACATTCTAGGTTTTCCTCAGATACTTCGCTGGAAAAATTTCTTAGTGCCTTGGAAAGTCTTTCTACAAAGTGCTTGCTAAGTATAGCGTTTGTGTTGCACTAAACCATTGTCTATGAGGTTATAATTTCCATTCTTCCCAGTGCTACAAAGGAAGGTCTCTTTATCCATATAGGCTTGTGACAAAGCATCCTATGGTTTAAAATTTTTTTTGCCAATTTTGTAAGAAAAAATGATATCTGTATTTTTGAATTTTCTTTATGATTGAACATTGTTAATTATATTTTCTTTTTTTTCCCATGCTTAATGATTAATCATAAATCTATTTTCTTCAGGTCAACTTAATTTTCTAAATGATGGAAACATGCAAATTTCATTTTAGCATATTCAATGACATATCCATAGTTAAGATTAACATATCAAGTGTTGTATTAATACATAGGCACTATTGAAACAGTCCCTGTAAGTCCTTGTTTGTCTACTGTAAGTATAAAATCAACTGTGTTTCTTTTCTAATCTTGCCTCCTTCGACTTTTGCTATAAATACAATTATATTTTTCTGCCTTCTTTTTTTCCTCTCCCTGGGCTCTTCCCATGGAAAGCACACTTTATCTGACTTAGTGGAAGGCACGGTTCTGACATCCTTTTCAGTTCAGTTCAGTTCAGTTCAGTCACTCAGTCGTGACCGACTCTACGACCCCATGAATTGTAGCATGCCAGACCTCCCTGTCCATCACCAACTCCCCAAGTTCACTCAGACTCACGTCCATCGAGTCGGTGATGCCATCCAGCCATCTCATCCTCTGTCATCCCCTTCTCCTTCTGCCCCCAATCCCTCCCAGCATCAGGGTCTTTTCCAATGAGTCCACTCTTCACATGAGGTGGCCAAAGTACTGGATCTTCAGCTTTAGCTTCATTCCTTCCAAAGAAATCCCAGGACCAATATCATTTAGAATGGACTGGGATCTCCTTGCAGTCCAGGGGACTCTCAAGAGTCTTCTCCAACACCACAGTTCAAAAGCATCAATTTGTCAGCACTCAGCTTTCTTCACAGTCCAACTCACATCCATACATGACCACTGGAAAAACCATAGACTTGACTAGACAGACCTTTGTTGGCAAAGTAATGTCTCTGCTTTTCAATATGCTATCTAGGTTGGTCAAAACTTTCCTTCCAAGGAATAAGTGTCTTTTAATTTCATGGCTGCAACCACTATCTGCAGTGATTTTGGAGCCCCCAAAATAAAGTCTGACACTGTTTCCACTGTTTCCCATCTATTTCCCATGAAGTGATAGGACCAGATGCCATGATCTTAGTTCTGAAAGTTGAGCTTTAAGCCAACTTTTTCATTCTCCCCTTCCACTTTCATTAAGAGGCTCTTTAGTTCTTCTTCACTTTCTCCCATAAGGGTGGTGTCATCTGCATATCTAAGGTTATTGATATTTCTCCCGGCAATCTTGATTCCAGCTTGTTTTTCTTCCAGTCCAGCATTTCTCATGATGTACTCTGCATAGAAGTTAAATAAGCAGGGTGACAATATATAGCCTTGACTTACTCTTTTTCCTATTTGGAACCAGTCTGTTGCTCCATGTCCAGTTCTTTTACCCTGGCTTTATTCTGTGGNCGGGTTCAAGATTGGGAACTCATGTACACCTGAGATGGAAAAAAATTAAAAATTAAAAATTAAAAAAAAGACACAGAAAGCATTAAAAAAAAAAAAAAGAATTGGAAGGTTTTAGGACATATATTCAGGTTCAGTAGACATTATTTTCCAAACCAGTTGTATCAATTTATAGTATTGTACCAATTATAGTATTTATAGTATCTCACCACCAGTATTTAAATGTTCAAGTTGCCACACATTTTAATAATGTGTCATAATCATCCTTCTTAATTTTACCCTTTGTAGTCAATGTGCCATGGTATCTCATTCAATTTGCATTTCCAGCACAGTAATGGTCTTTACCATCCTTTCCTTTTTGTTTATTGAGCATTTGGATATCCAAGTGTGAAGTGCTCCTTCAATATTTGCCCACTTTCCTACTGGGTTGTTAAATTTTCTTATTAATTTGTAGACATTAAAAAATATTTTGGACACAAAATGTTATAACAACCTTATAACACATTATAAAAAATGTGCTGCTTTTGTAATCTCAATTAATTGATGAATTGAGGTTGATTCAGTTTTAATAAATTAAGAAATTAATTCTTAATTTTAATATAGTAGAACATCAGTCTCATATAGTCAGGATTTTATTTTATTTTTTTGTGTCATATGTAAGATATCACTCAAGGAGCTAACAGGGTTATTTCCTTCTGAGGTCTGTGAGGGCAATGCATTCCATGTCTCTCTCCTAGTTATCATCTTTTTGGGAGACACAATTCAACACAGAGTGTGGGGTTCTATCAGAGCGCATTGTCATCCAGAAGCGTTTAGTATTTCAAGTGGGAATATGTGGGGAATCAGATATTTCACTGTTTTATATGATATTTTATCCTATCATATCTTGTCTATTTCACTGTTGTGTGTACATCTATGTACATACAAAAGTTGAACATTAGGTGTAAAAATATCTAGTGAATGTCTATTTTCTACTAAGTGATAATTTCTATCTTGATTCCTTTCTTTATACCTTCTAGAATTGCTGACAATTATTTGTATGCTAGCTTCCGTCCAAAGATGTTTTGAATTTCAATATTACTATTTTCTCCCAAAATATTTTCTATGAATTAACTTTGTGTATTTTACATATATACTTTTTTGTAAAGTTTTTTTTTTTTTAATCCGGATCAGTTTTTAAAAGCCTTTATTGACTTTGTTGCAATCTATTGTTTTCATGTGTTGGATTTTTGGCTGTGAGGCATGTGGGATCTTAGCGCCCCAATCAAAAATCAAATCTGCACTCCCTTCATTGGAAAGAAAAGTCTTAACCACTAGACCACCAGGGAAGTCCCTAGTGTATATTTTTAAAGCAGTATTTCAAATTAGTGGAAAAAGGAATAACTGTTCAATAAATAGTGTTGGGAAAACTGACTAGCAATTTAAGAGAAAAATTAAATTGGATCCATAACACGCAATTCCAGATTTTCAAGTCAAACTCAAAGGAAAACATTTTAAAATATCGAAAGAATCACTTTAACATAGAGAATGACCTCCTGTTAAGTAGGCATGGCACCTGAGAACCTCACTATTACTTTTCACAGAGGGTTTTCTCATCTGCAGCTGGTTCATAGTTGCATCCATCTTCACTTCCATGTCACGGTCTGCTTCTCAACAATGGGCAGTTGACTGCCTGACCCTGTGTGCTAGAACCGCTGAGAACATTCTCCCCACCAGAAGCTCCTGCCCCTTCCATACTTCCATAGTTTCTGTCCAGCCACTAGATTATAGAATTAATCTTGCCCAGAGGAAGGAAAATTTGAAAGGGCCTTAGGCCAGCAGCTTGTGGTGGCAGGTTCCATTATGATCCTTTTCTGTGCCTTTGTGAACACATACCTTCCTTTCAATTCATGTACAGAGCTTAGACCTTTCATTTTGTCTAGAGCTCTCTAGGCAACTCAACCAGATGGCAAGACTTAGAAATAAGAGAAGTTTGCCTTCTAGGGGTAGACTCCTAAGATATTCTTGCACATGTACTCTTCTGTCAAATCTCTTTTGACATCTCCTTTGTAAGAAAGCCTCATTCAGCTACCCTGGCCTTGTTCTCAGAATATGCCTGTGAGAAATGGAATATTTCCTCATATCAGTAAACAAGGATGTCAGAGTCATCAGCAATTGCAGCTATCATGGATGGTGAGCATGTGAGCCCTGAAAGGAACTCAGGAAGGAAAGAATACCTGCCATCTGGTAGCCATCAGAGTGCAGGCACTCCTTATAGTGAGCCCTGAGGAACTCAGAATGTGAAAAAAAAACAGGATACTGGCCCCAGATAGCTCAGGTGCATATCAAAAGAGTGATTTCAGTGAGCCTAGATTTTGTGCCGCAGTCCTTGGGGTTGCAAAGAGTCAGACATGACTGGGTGACTAAAAAACAACAAGACTTTGTGGACAAACGTCCGTATAGTCAAAGTCATGTTTTTTTCCAGTAGCCATGTGTGGATGTGACAATTGGACCATAAAGAAGGCTGAGAGCCAAAAAATTGATGCTTTCGAATTGTGGTGCTAGGGAAGACTCTTGAGAGTTGCTTGGACAGCAAGGAGATCAAGCCAGTCAATCCTACAGGAAATCAACCCTGAATTTTCATTGGACAGGCTGATGCTGAAACTGAAGCAGCAATACTTTCGGCACTTAATGCAAAGAGCCGACTCACTGGAAAAGACCCTAATGCTAGGAAAGATTCAGGGCAGGTGGAGAGGGGGTGACAGAGGATGATGTAGATGGTGTCATCCACAAACTCTGTGAGATGGTGAAGGAGAGGGAATCCTGGTGTGCTGCGGTCCATGGGGTCACAAAGAGTTGTACATGACTAAGTGGCTCAACAACACCACCATCAAACTCTTACATCTTTCCATACCTAGAAGAGTGCTAAATTCCTTAACTTGAGATATCTGGTTTCTTTAATGAGCAGTAATCTTTCATTGTTCCTGACTACCTGACTATCTGCCTTTTGCTGCAAAACTCCTATATTTTTATAGCTCCACCCCTCACCTCCTTGGAGCAGTTTCTCAGAGCTATCTGAAATGCTTGCTACCAGGCTGTAGTCCTCACTTCAGTCAGTTCAGTCACTCAGTTGTGTCCAACTTTGTGCTACCCCATGGACTGCAGCACACCAGGCTTCCCTGTCCATCACCAACTCCTGGAGCTTACTCAAACCCATGTCCATCGAGTCGGTGATACATCCAACCGTCTCATCCTCTGTCGGCCCCCTTCTCCTCCTGCCTTCAATCCTTCCCAGCATCAGGGTCTTTTCCAATGAGTAGGTTCTTCACATCAGGTGGCCACTGAAGTTTCAGCTTCAGCATCAGTCCTTCCAATGAATATTCAGGACTGATTTCCTTCAGGATCGACTGGTTGACTCTCCTTGCAGTCCTCATTTTGCTCCCAATAAAACTTAAGTTGCAACTCTCATGTTGTGCAAAAAATGTTTTAACATCTATACACGCTGTTGTTCTCTCTAGTTCTGTCCAACCAAGGAATACTTCTCTCTCTGTTCTCCATTTTCTCTATTCCCTCTGATTTCATCACTGAAACTCTGGGCACAACAGTGACTAACACTCTTTGAAGCACTGATCTTACTGTGCCTTTGGACTGTTCCCTCACCTGGAGTTAATAATTCTAGACTAAAGTCCTCTGTGTGAGACTCAGGTTTCAAGGCTGAAACCTATCTACTTTTAAGTATGGATTTATAAGCGTTCATATGATTGAGAAAGTCACCTCTTTCAGGTGCTTGCAACCATGCTTCTGGACAGACTCCATGGGGAGTGGAGAGGGATCCCCAGATTCAGTTGCTCTCTCTGGTATCTTTATGCAATGAACAAACTTCAGAATGGGATAGCCTTGTGCATTGATCTCTTCCCCTTTTCTCCTGTATGAATCTTGGCCTCTCTTTAGTTGCTTTTTTCCCCCTGTGCTGTGCTGTGTGCTAAGGTGCTTATCTCCTAAATATCCACATCCAAGCCTCTTAGCTCTGGCCTACTCAGCTACTAACTTAATTACAATGGAATAAACATAGAGCATCTGAAATAGCCATTTAGTGATGTTGGGGGGGGGGCAATCAGAGTGCCCAGGCTCACAGGTGGGAAATTTGATGCCTAAGGCCAAAAGAGTAAAGATAAAGATATCTATTGAAAGATTTGGCCTAGTTTGTATTTCTTATTTCAATATCCACAAGTGACTGACATTTCATAAACCATAATTGAAATTACTCATAACATTACAGAAGTATATTCAGAATCTAGGTCTTTTCATTGATTCAAGGGCAAAGATTAAGGCAGTCTATCCTATCCATTAAAACAAGGTCTTGGCTTGTTAAAAATCCATTGTCCACTTGAAGTGAATCAACAACTTCTCATGAAGGAGTGTTTAAACATAACAATAAGCAAATGGATGCATATTAAAAAAATTGGGTGCCAATAGCTGGTTCTGAAGCTCATTAAAGCAAATGAAAGGCTTGGAATGTTTTCTTGTTTTTTTTTTTTTTTTGGCAGAAATTACACATCCACATTGCAAGTTTAATGATTCTATGTTTGTGATTAAAACTTGAGTAATAATTTTTTTCCTTTGAAGAAAATAATAAATGCATGTGGCATCCATAATATTCAGTACTTCTCTGTCATATGGTAGAATTTCTGGGTGCTGAAAAATATTAACTCCTTTGCATAATAACACTCAGGGATAATTTTTATCTTATGGCTCTCATTATATCANAAACTTGAGTAATAATTTTTTTCCTTTGAAGAAAATAATAAATGCATGTGGCATCCATAATATTCAGTACTTCTCTGTCATATGGTAGAATTTCTGGGTGCTGAAAAATATTAACTCCTTTGCATAATAACACTCAGGGATAATTTTTATCTTATGGCTCTCATTATATCAATGAGAAAATAAAAATAAAAGGATTATGTCAGGTTGGTGGCAGGATCCCAGTACAAATTCAATGGCACACATAACCCAAGCCTGGGGTTAGGGCCTCATGTGGGGAATTGGAAGACCTTCTTGGATTAACTGCCATACTGGCTCATGAAGTCAGAATCATAACACCTCGCCTTTCCCCTGCTTCCTGTCATATGGGCCTTCTGTGGGTAATATTAATTTATAAGAATCTTTATGCAATTCCTATTACACTTAACCTACACAATTAAAAACACAAATCTTGCTCCCAAAGGCAATGTAGAGGTCACTATTGATGAACCACTTGTCTGTCCCCTGCTTCCCAAACATTCCAACTTATCAATTTCTTAGTATGTTTTTTTCATTTCAATATCCCCACCCTCAACAAAAAGCAAATCCAAAAATTAGCTGTAGGACCGTAAATCAAACAGGGACAAAATCAAATTGAGACCTCTCCCAGGAAACCCTAACCTTTTCTGATCAATGGGCTTCCCTCTCCATTCCCACAGTCCTTGGCCAGGCTGGTTGGCTCTGGGAAGCTGGGCATTAAAGGATGACCATGGTTGTCTGGTTCCGAAAGCTGGAGGGTTTATTCTTGTTTTTGCTCAGCTGCCTGGCCAAATAGGATTCTATTTAAAATAGCATTTTTTCTCTCCAACCTTGGCCTCTGAAGTCTTCCAGAATATTGGAAACCTGTTAAAGCATAAACATATGTCATGCAGAGAGAGGGATAGTCAAAGAAATCAGGATGGGAGAGTCAAAGATGCAAATTAAAACCCGGGAAGAATCAATTAAATGGGCACCAAAGGTCTGTTTAAATGATTAAATGAGACAGAAATGCATCTTGAGATGAATAAATTACAAGAATGTGCGAAAAAAAGAAATGAAGTCAGGAGAGACTTGTGAAGGGGAGGAGAAGTGAATAGACAGAGAGAAAAGAGAGTTAATACAGGTGGTATGCTCAGTCTCAGGCTTTGGTCATTAGATTGATTAAATATGCAAAAATGCCACCATCGCCTCTGGGTAATTGCAGAAAACGTGAATACAAATGGTGACCTCCCACTGCTAGAAGAGTAACAGGAGGAAAACCATTGCATTCCCCTGAAGGAGCTGTGAGCGTGTGTCTCCTGATAAGCCACAATTTCTTTCCCTATACGAGAGAGGTAGTGTGTGTATCCTCAAGCTTAATTGTGAGGAACTGAGCTTTTTGCTCTCTCTTCTGTCTGGTTGAAGAGACCTGGGTTAGGCTGCCTCGTAATAATCCTTGTCATTGTTTATGCTTCCTAAATGCTTTCATGTATGTCACATAATCCTCAAAACAAGGTGAGAGTGGTGAGCATCATTACAACTCCAGCCTTCTTGGGCCACAGCAGGAAAACAGAGAAACTTGGCTGGCCAAGTTCACACAGATCCAGGGCGGCCATGTGCAGCTGGGCAGGTTGTGCAGTGTACAAGACTTCTGGTTAAGAGGGCAAATGGCGGCTGAGACACAAACCCTGTTCTCTTCATCACACTGTGCAACTTGGTACAAGCTTTTCTACCTGGAACTAGGGGCATCATTTCCTAATTTGNTGCCACGTGCAGCTGGGCAGGTTGTGCAGTGTACAAGACTTCTGGTTAAGAGGGCAAATGGCGGCTGAGACACAAACCCTGTTCTCTTCATCACACTGTGCAACTTGGTACAAGCTTTTCTACCTGGAACTAGGGGCATCATTTCCTAATTTGCAGAGGAAAGAGTTAAAGGCCAGGGGTGTCCCTGAGCTGGCCTTGTGTCTCTTGGCCTCCCTCTCTGATTCAGTCTTGTCCAAGAGAGTTACCCTTTCTCTCTCTTATCCTATTCAGGGTTCTCCCTTCATTTCTGACTCTATAGCCTGAAAGTACTACAGTGTTCAGTTATCTAGATCTTTTCATTGTTTCTCAGTTTTTTCCCACCTAATAATCCTTTTAANTCCAGCCTTCTTGGGCCACAGCAGGAAAACAGAGAAACTTGGCTGGCCAAGTTCACACAGATCCAGGGCGGCCATGTGCAGCTGGGCAGGTTGTGCAGTGTACAAGACTTCTGGTTAAGAGGGCGAATGGGGGCTGAGACACAAACCCTGTTCTCTTCACCACACTGTGCAACTTGGTACAAGCTTTTCTACCTGGAAGTAGGGGCATCATTTCCTAGTTTGCAGAGGAAAGATTTAAAGGCCAGGGGTGTCCCTGAGCTGGCCTTGTGTCTCTTGGCCTCCCTTTCTGATTCAGTCTTGTCCAAGACAGTTCTCACCCTTTCTCTCTCTTATCCTATTCAGGGTTCTCCCTTCATTTCTGACTCTATAGCCTGAAAATACTACAGTGTTCAGTTATCTAGATCTTTTCATTGTTTCTCAGTTTTTTCCCACCTAATAATCCTTTTAATTTTTGATTGTTCTTCACTGTTTCAAAGAACATACATTGTCTGAAAAACAACCTATGCAGAAATGCTTACTTCGCCTCACAGAGAAATACCTCAGGGAGAATTTCTCAAGGCCCCAGCACTGGAAACAAAGCCTGGATTAAAAGCATATTGCTATAAACTCATTCCATAGATTTTGAAAGACTTCCCTCATAGCTCAATCAGTAAAGAATTTGCCTGCAATTCAGGAGACTTGAGGGCTGTTCCTGGTTTGGGAAGATCCTCTGGAGAAGGAAATGTCAACCCACTGCAGTATTCTTCCCTGGAGGATCACAGGGACAGAAGAGCCTGGCAGACTATAGTCCCTGGTGTTGCAAGAGTTGCACACAACTTAGATTTTGAAAGTGTTGGTCACTCAGTCATGTCTGACTCTTTGCAGCCCCAAGAACTGTAGCCCACCAGACTCCTCTGTCCATGGAATTCTCCAGGCAAGAATATTCTGGTGCTGCTGCTGCTGTCACTTCAGTCGTGTCCGACTCTGTGCGACCCCATAGACGGCAGCCCACCAGGCTCCCCTGTCCCTGGGATTCTCCAGGCAAGAACACTGGACTGGGTTGCCATTTCCTTCTCCCATGCATGAAAGTGAAAAGTGAAAGTGAAGTCGCTCAGTCGTGTCCGACTCTTAGCAACCCCATGGACTGCAGCCCCCCAGGCTCCTCGGTCCATGGGATTTTCCAGGCAAGAGTACTGGAGAGGGGTGCCATTGCCTTCTCCGAAGAATACTCTAGAGGGTAGCCGTTCCATTCTCCAGGAGACCTTCACCCGGGGATTGAACCTGGGTCTCCTGCAGGAGACCTGTTGATCTCTCCTGTTGTCGAGTTTTCATTGTCATTTGCTTCTGAGTATTTTTTGATTTCCTCAGTGATCTCTTGGGTATCCAGAAGTGTATTGTTTAGCCTCCATGTATTTGTATTTTTTATAAGTTTTTTTTTTTCCCTGTAGTTGATATCTAATCTTACAGCACTGTGGTCAGAAAAGATTCTTGAAATGATTTCAATTTAAAAAAAATTTACCAAGGCTATTTGATATCTAGAAAGATGGTATTGATGAACCTATTTACAGGGCAGCAGTGGAGACGTAGACAGAACAGACTTGTGGACATAGTGAGGGAAAGATAGGGTGGAACAAATTGAGAGAGTAGCGTGGAAACATACATATTACCATATGCAAAATAGATAGCCAGTGGAAATTTGCTGAATGACACAAGGAACCCAAAGCTGGTGCTAGGTGACGACCTAGAGGGTGGGATGGAGCGGGGCATGGGAGGTAGGTTCAAGAGAGAGGGGACGTATGCATACTTATGGCTGATTCATGTTGATATATGGCAGAAACCAATACAATATTGTAAAGCAATTATCTTCCAATTAAAAAAAAAAAAAAAAACTGATCAGACCCCTGGTTCCTTCTGTCCTCCGAGCAACATTGCCTTAGGCCCGGCATCCCCTAGCTGACTCCATAACCATCTCTCTTGGCTAAGTTCCAAGTAACTGTACCTATTTTTAACTCTTTCATGAATCTATTCCTGGTTTCATCAGATAGGCAGTAGGACTCAGTTTCTTCTATGCTGAAATTTGATGAAATGTCCACTTAGCTTTGGCCTAATGCAAGGGCCTGGGCTTCATTCCTTTTGTTAACATTCCCACTGAATGCTGCTTCCATGGGATCTGACACTCCTCCCCTCCCTTCCTCAAGGAAGCCTCTCATTTCAGTTCAGTTCAGTTCAGTTCAGTTGCTCAGTCATGTCCAGCTCTTTGCGACCCCATGGACTGCAGCACTCCAGGCTTCCCTGTCTGGAGAAGGAAGCCTCTAAAGGGGCCAGTTGATCCCATCTCCATGTTTCCTCCCCTCAGGCTGAATCGATTCAGAAATCATCTCTGGAGGGCAGGAGAGAGGAATTTTTATTTATGGATATAAATAGGATGTGGCAGGGATCCAACACCAAAATGCCATTCTGACTATCTACTTGCCCCCTCCAGGGCTGTGGGGCTAGGGGACGAAGACTCCGATGAGGCTGGTGGACCTAGAGGAGGAAGAAAGTCATTTTCTGAAGGCAGGTTGTTTGCAGAAAGACATCCCTGAGCAGCCTGCTTTGTCGCATCAGTACCTGACCCCCCCCCCAAATTTTTAATTTTAGGACAATTTCTTGACTATATTGTGTTGGTTTCTGCCATATGACAACATGAATCAGCCAACACGAATCTCGCCACTCTCTTGAGCATCCCTTCCACTTCTGCCCCCACATCCCACCCTCTAGGTGGGCACAAAGTGCAGGGCTGGGCTCCCTGTGTTATACAGCAGGTTCCCACTAGATAGTGTATATATGTCAATCCTAATCTCCCAGTTCACCCCAGCCTCCCTCCCACATTGTATCCACAAGTCCGTGCCATCTTCCTCATTTGGGATGGCAGGATGGTTGAGGGAGAGAGAAGCAGGAGCTTCTTCCTGGGTCCTTCCTTGGGAGGGTGGAGGGGTGGTAGAAGAGCCAGTTTTACGGACCACAGAAGGACTATAGATGGGATGACTTGGTTTCTAGGGATGGAAAGGGTCTCAAGATGGCCTTGAAAGTGAAAAGTGAAGTCGCTCAGTCGTGTCCCACTTTTTGCAACCCCAAGGACTGTAGCCCACCAGGCTCCTCCGTCCATGGGATTTTTCCAGGCAAGAATACTGGAGTGGGCTGCCATTTCTTTCTCCAGGGGATCGTCCCAACCCAGGGATTGAACCCTGGTTTCTTGCACTGTAGAGAGATGCTTTACCGTCTGAGCCACCAGAGAAGCCCAAGATGGCCTTAGATGAGCCCTTCTCAGAGCATCTCTGAAGCTTCCCTGCCCTGTCCGTGAAGCAGCCTCATAGAGTGACTGCCACTGTCCACTGTCCCTCTACTGAGAAAGACTTTTGAAGTAAAATGTCTTGGGCATTGAGTGAACCTTCTCACTGCTCTGCGTCAGGGATTCTCCCACTCTGTGGGTGTATTCGCCGGAGATGATGTTCACAGGGCAGAGGGGAGAACTCTCTCTTTCTTTTCATTTTTTTGTAAGCTATTGATGATTTTGCCTGACAACCCCCTGAGAGAAATTTTACCCTGTATGAATAGCACATTCATTATGAAATTATTTACGTGGCATTATGTTATGTGATTAGGAGCTTCACTGGGGGCACTAGTGTGAAGAAGCCACTTGCTGATGCAGGAGATGTAAGAGTCGTGGGCTCAGTTGCTGGGTTGGGAAGATCCCTTGGAGGAGGGCACGGCAACCCACTTCAGTGTTCTTGCCTGGAGACTCTCCATGGACAGAGGAACCCCGAAGGCTGCAGTCCATAGGGCTGCACAGAGTCTGACACGACTGCAGAGACTTAGCACACGATCCCGCACACGTTGCTGGATTACACGAAAGCCAGAAGGCTGGCCTGGGACTCCGGAGACAGACGATCATTCTGATGTTGGGACTAACTATCCGTGGGGTGCTGGCGAGGTCTGGATATGTGTCTTAGGTACTTTGGATGTCGGTGCTGTTATTTTTGTGACAAGGCGGTTATATCGGCTGGATTCTTCTAGACTCAACGTCCCCTGCATAATGAGCTCTGAGATATTCAGGAGAGGAAGAAGGATCTTGGTTGATGAGGTATTAAACATCACATTGCCCCTCTCCACAATGATTTCTTAAAACAGTAGAGAGGGGTCAAATTTGACACACATGCCTGGAATATCGCTAGTTGTCATTGTGTTAGCAAGAGGCCCGCTGGCTTCCTTATCCGGTTTAGGAGTGGAAATATTTTATTTACAAACATCTAATTAGAAGATACACAGTGTGCCATAGAGAAATGGTGTAGGTAACAAGTTTGAAAGACTGCTGGGTAATATTTCATTAATTAAATTATCTCTATGAACATAATTTGGTTGCTGCTGAGACCCGGTTGTTTAAGTCGCTGGAGCATTAAGGAAGACATTGATTTCCTGTAGATATAAATAAGCAGAGAGTGTGAATATACATTTTATCAGAAAATCTATATAGGAGGAAATAAGAGAAGAATAAATGAATTTCTTTAGGGGGAGGGATTAAGTTTATGAAAGTTTACATTGTCGTAGAGGCTCACTACTATTTCTGTAGGATGGGAGATGAGTGCAGCCTTATAACAAAGAAAGGACCATATTAACTGGACAAAGTCCCCTTTTACAGAAATGTTCAGGTAAGAGGAAAAAGTGAGACAGCAGCAAGCAGGATTCCAGGAATATATGTGGCAAAGGTTTCTACTTTAAAGTTCAAAATTGGTATTCTGCCCCCTTTTTTTTCCCCTAAGGAAATATTTTGAAAACTGAAACTTGTACTGGGAACCACTGACCAGTCATAAGTCTTTTCTACTCTGGAAACTTGGTTGACATCCAGTTTGGATAGATTAGCTAAATGTTATTCCAGTTATAGTCCACCTTGGTTTTTGTTTTTGAAATTGGGTAGTTTTATTACAATTAATTCACATTAACTTTGGCTAAGAGAAAAATTGCACCACCTGTCAGAATTCCCAATTTTCTCACAGGCTAGTGACTTTTCTAAGTCTTGACAGAAGTATACGGCTTGTTCTTGCTGTTGAATCCTCTGAGGATAGATTTTGTGTATTTCTGAATTTACTAAGTAAATCATCTCCAAACAAATTTATCCTCTATAAGTGAAATGTGCAGCTTAAAATTATAGAAAGATTCAGAAGTGAAAATAACTTGCATAGGCTCACATAGTTGTTTCCTGAGACAGGCAGGACAAATCTTCTCTTGATTTATGGAGGAGAATTTTCATGGTTGCCATGACTTTGAGATAAATTCATACTTGAATCTTTCTGTCACTTTTTCTCTGTCTCTCCCACACACAGTCAACTTTTAGTTTATATTTTATGGGCAGAAAGAAGCCTAATGGATTACTTGTAATTATAGACAAGGCATATATGTCTGGGAAATTCAACTCAAAAATACAACTAATCAAAAGTCAATGTAAGTAGGGGGATATGAATGGCTTGAGGTGGCTTCCACATTACAAATGTATTGGGAAAAACCAATTACTATCTGTTGAGTAGAGGAGAAATTTCGGAAAGGTTGAATCTCGTTTGAGATAGATAGATAGCATAGCTATCTATATAGCCATAGAAAGATGTAGATATACCTACAGATACGTATGTACATGAACAGACATACACACACATACATTGCCTTTTAAGAGAATGACATGTGGCGCATATACCGTTCCACCTCCCAGGTGGCGCTAGTGGTAAAGAAACTGCCTGCCAATGCGGGAGACTTAAGTGACATGGGTTCAATCACTGGGTTGGGAAGATCCCCTGGAGGAAGACATGGCAACCCACTCTAGTATTCTTGCCTGTAGAATCCCATGGACAGAGGAGCCTGACAGGCTACAGTCCACGAGGTCGCAAAGCGTCAGACATGACTGAAGTGACTTAGCATGGTACGTGGCATTGTTCCATTGCACTGAACATCCCCAGAAGCCACCATTCATATGAAGTACAATGAAGATAGGAACCCCTACCCCACCCCCAAAACTGTACAATCTGAAGTGCTGCATGTTATATTTAAATATTTTAGAGCTGTTGTCACATAAATGTGTAATTTCATTCAGTCAGTTCAGTTGCTCAGTTGTGTCTCTGACTNCACTGAACATCCCCAGAAGCCACCATTCATATGAAGTACAATGAAGATAGGAACCCCTACCCCACCCCCAAAACTGTACAATCTGAAGTGCTGCATGTTATATTTAAATATTTTAGAGCTGTTGTCACATAAATGTGTAATTTCATTCAGTCAGTTCAGTTGCTCAGTTGTGTCTCTGACTGCGACCCCATGGACTGCAGCATGCCAGGCTTCCCTGTCCATCACCAACTCCCAGAGCCTACTCAAACTCATGGCCTTTGTGTTGGTGATGCCGTAATTTCATTGGGTGTGTTTCAAGGTTTTTTTGAAACTTCTTAATCATGTATTAATCTTTGCTATCTTTTTTTAAACAAGTGAAATCGTTTTGCTGGAAAACTATATTTAGAAAATCAGTCTAATTTGGATGGGGCTGCTGGATTTGACAAGACTTAATTCAGAGGTTGTTAATTTGTTTTAAGTAGATTTAATGTAGGTAAAACCCATTTTACTTGTTGGCAAGATAAATAGTGAAACCAGGAAGTTCCCAAATAGAACACAAGCTAAGACACAATTCTCGTCTTGGCATCTGCTGTGATGTCTGGAATTCCTAATATTACTCATTCCTTTGAGTCATGCTGTTGTCTTGAGAAGGACTCCTACAGGGCCTTGTTAAAATGATGTGCCCCACTCCTTGGACAGAAAGGAGATCAAACCAGTCAATCCTAAAGGAAATCAACCCTGAATGTTCATTGGAAGGACTGATGCTGAAGTTGAAACTCCAATATTTTGGCCACCTGATGTGAAGAGTCGACTCATCGGAGAAGACCCTGATGCTGGGAAAGATCGAGAAAAAGAGAAGGGGATGGCATAGGATGAGATGGTTAGATAACATCACTGACTCAGTGGAAGGAATTTGAGCAAACTCTGGGAGAGAGTGGGGCAGAAGTCTGTCGTGCTGCCGTCCACGGGGTTGCAAAGAATCAGACACAAGTTAGCAACTGAACAACTCACTCAAGTGGGGCAACACGTACCTCATTAATCATTACTGTTAATTTGACAAATAAAACATTTAGCATGAATCTGATATTTTCCTGACAATAAGCTCTGGTTTACATAAAATTCTATTTAATTCCAAAGAGAATCTGGATCAATCTAAAGTAGAAAGCCTATATAAACAAACTTGTTCTAAAAGTATAACGATAATTATCTGAAAAGACAGATGATAAATATGTTTCTCTTGACAGAGTGTTTGAGTGCATTTAATAGGTGTGCCTGCAGAGTGTTGGTGGTGGTTTGCTATTTCATTAGCTAAAAGCATGATCTGCATGGGATAAATTCGTTAATATGCATTTATGGTCCTTCCTCCTTCTCCCCACCCTTGGTGCTAAACAGTGCTCTCAGAGTCATGACATACTTTCCATAGCTGAGTAGAAGGTATTGAGATGGACAAGCACCCAGTGTATGGTCTGTTTTTTTCCTGCCTTTGCCCTTGTTTTTGGAGAAGGCAATGGCACCCCACTCCAGTACTCTTGCCTGGAGAATCCCATGGATGGAGGAGCCTGGTAGGCTGCAGTCCATGGGGTCACTGAGGGTAAGACATGACTGAGTGACTTCCCTTTCACTTTTCACTTTCATGCACTGGAGAAGGCAATGGCACCCCAGTCCAGTACTCTTGCCTGGAAAATCCCATGGACCGAGGAGCCTGGTGGGCTGCAGTCCATGGGGTTGCTAAGAGTTGAACACGACTGAAGCGACTTAGCAGCAGCCCATGTTTTTCCTGCCTTTGCCCATGTTTTTCCTGTTTAGCTTCAACATGTTGACAGGTTTAAAGGATGCTGTTTCTCTCTACTTTCTTTTTTAACATGTCTTTGGTTGGAGAGTCAACATCTAGTTTCTCTTCAGAAGCCCTCCCACATCAAGGGAAGCCCTGTGAATGAGGAAAACGCAGAAGCATGGTCAGGAGGAGGGATTAAGGATTCACAGTGTACATCCGAGAAGAACACAGATTCAAGGGACTGTAGAAGCACTGGCTGAAAGACATGCTTCGATTTAAGAACCAGTTATATAGGGACTCCCCTTGTGGCACACTGGATAGGAACATGCCTACCAATGCAGGAGGCACAAGTTCGAGGCCTGGTCTGGGACCATCCCACATGCAGTAGAGCGACTCAGCTTGTGTGCCACAGCTACTACTGGGCCCACACACTCTAGGGACTGGCGGCCACACGCGTTGAAGCCTGCACACCCACAGACTGCGCTCTGCAACAAGAGAAGCCACCACAATAAGAAGCCCGAGCACCACAGTGAAGAGTAACCCCTGCGTGCTGCAACTAGAGAAAGACCCCCACAAAACAACGAAGAGACAGCACAGCCAAAAATAAATAGGTAAAAATGTCAAAAAAAGAATGAATTATTTATAGGGAGGCTTTAGCTCAAAATCCACAACTACATTTTTATTTTCCTATATTCCTCATCGTTGCTTCACGTATGGTTGGTAAGATTTATGTGTATTTGGAAGGATGCAGTGTGTGTAGAGGACGTTTGCTTGAGGTAGCAGCATCACGTGCCCTTTCCTGCTCTTATGCTGACCATCTTCTTCTACTCTCTCTGCTGGATTCAGGTGGGCTGTCATATCTGATGCCAGGGGTGGAATTTATGACTCAAGCTTGGCCATTCAGTGCCTCACGGCCCCTGAAACACAGAGATTCTCACAGAGGCAGAAGTGAGTGAATCCAGGGGATGTACATACATTCTGGGGAAGATTCTCTTCTCTGTTGGATCGAACATGGAAGAGTATGACCCTGGAGTTGTTAGGAGTCACCATGTGGAGTCTGAAAATATACACAGGAGGAAGGAGAGTCAAGAGATGGAGGAATTTTGGCTCTACTGTCTTTCTAGAGCTCAAGTGTGGGCATTACCAGTGACAAACTCATAACCACTGAAAAGGTTCTGGTTAAGTCTATCGACTGCTTCAACGTAAACGTAAGCAAATGCTGAGGTCTTCAGACATAAGAGATATTGAGCCTTATTTTTTTTTTAAAGATTTGTGACCTGTAATGAATTTAATTTTTATTACCTCCTCTTTTTAAATCACTCTTATTAAAAAGATTTCAGTAAGATTTTCAATAAGAAAAACTATTATTTTTAATTCCTTCCACTACATGTAGCCTGTTTTAATTTTCTTTCACAGAAATTTGCATCACTTTTGCAGTAAAGTTATTTGTATACCTGTCTCATTACCATGAACAATTTTAAGATCTTTTCAAGAGAGAACAAGTCTTGTACATATTATGACACATTCCTCTCATACTATACCTCTATACATTGGTTGAAGTTACTTGAAAGAGTGTGTGAAGTCAGGTAATGGATGTTTTAAACTCAGGAATTGAGCCAAAAAAATTAGGTAAAGAAATTAAATGTGGAGCCAAGATTTATTGATACTTGAAATTAGGCATATTTAATAGCTGACCACCCACTAACGAAGGGGAAGAGACACACGCAGAACTCCCGAATAACAGTTAATCCTTGTATAATATAGGCTTTGTTTCAAAACCATTCAAACACGTGTAGGTACACACAGTCATTTACAAGAAATGTTGTTTTAAAACGACGGTGAATTTTCTCTGCTTCGTCATTTGTTTCTGTGTATATCTCTTGCACTAGGCTGACAGCTCCTTAACTTATATCCAGAAAGGTTGGTACTCAATTTATTGAGTGAATGAATACAATATAGAATAAATGAAAGAGTTTTCCCTCCAATTTTCATTGCTCATTTGAAGCATTTCCTTCTATTTTTTTCTACTGCTCTCTGATTGTTTCTCCCTACCATTTGAGTGGCTCACTGTGGGGTCTGTGTGTGTGTGTTTGCATTTTTGAGTGTGTATGGCAGCAGTTGGGGGCATTAGGGGTACAGTGAACTTTGGATCTTTCTCTGACTCTTTAATATAAAAATATTTCTGCCTCTTTCCTCAGTTCCCTGTGTGTATGTGGCGTTTACATCTTATTTCAGATCTCAGCTTGGGTATCAGAGCACAGATGGATGGCTTCAGTAGTGTCTGTTTTGGGTGCACTGGTTGGGTGGGTGGTGAGGAATACAGGAGGTGTCTGTGTTCTCCACGTTGCCACAGAGCTGGCCTCCTTCACAGAGATTCTGGCTTTGTCTGTGTGAAAGGAATAGCCAGACTGTGAAACAGTTTGCTTGTTTTGGCCCCTTACATTTTTGGATCATTCCGTAACCCAATCAACTGTGTGGCAATTGGCTCTAAATATGCCCAAATGGAGTCAGTTCAATACATATGCACACTTAGGTACTCGCAAGGCCACCCCCACTGTTTGGCCTGAGCATCTTGTAGACAAGCCCAGTGGCTCAGGACCTGCATGGACATCATGGGAGGCAAGAGAGAGTAAGGGTTAATGGCACAAGTTCTGGAGTTGCACTGTCTGAGGTCAAGCTCAGACTCTGCCACTTACTAGCATGCAACCTCGAGTGCATTTGCCTAATTTTGTCTGGGCTTCAGCTTCCTCACCTGTAAAATGGGGATAGGTCTTATGGTGTTGTAAAAATTGAATAAGAGAATCCACGAAAGATGCTTAGCTTAAGGCCTGCCAGCTCTTGGGAGTTGTTGACTGTGATCCTTATTGTCATCACCATCACCAGCATCATCTTCATTAGCATCACCCGTAAGGACAGATATTCTTGATAACTAGGCCAGAGGAAGAAACGTTGAAATTTGAGGGAGGGATATGAGATCTCGTGTCAGGGCAGGTGATCTCTAGAAGTTGGGGACCTTGTGCCAATCAGGCTAGGATTAGGTCTAAGCTCTTGCGGGTACATTTGCTGCTTCTCCTTGATCAGCCACTACCCAGTGAACCAAGGTTGGTCATCATTTGTTCACTGAAAATTCGTAATAATCCTTAGGTCGTTCATTGTGAGTCATTTTTTTGATGGTGAGTTGTAAATATTACTTTGGTGTGAAAAGACATACACACACACAAAATAATAAAGTAGATGGCTAGTGGGACTCTGCTATAAAGCACAGGAAGTTCATTTCAAGGCTCTGGGATGAACTAGAGGGGTGGGATGGGAGTGGGGTGGGAGGGAGGTCCAAGAAGAAGGACCTACATGTATACATACATCTGATTCACTTCACTGTACAGCAGAAACTAACACAACATTGCAATTATATTCCAATTTTTAAAAAAAGAAAAAAATAATAGTCACAAGCCTTTAAATGAAACTAGATGGAGAAGCAGAATCTCCCTCTGTCATCTATCTATCATCCATCCATGCTGCTGCTGCTGCTGCTGCTGCTGCTAAGTTGCTTCAGTCATGTCCGACTCTGCGCGACCCCATATATGGCAGCCCACCAGGCTCCCCCATCCCTGGGATTCTCCAGACAAGAACACTGGAGTGGGTTGCCATTTCCTTCTCCAATGCATGAAAGTGAAAAGTGAAAGTGAAGTCGCTCAGTCGTGTCCGACTAGTAGCGACCCCATGGACTGCAGGCTACCAGGCTCCTCCGTCCATGGGATTTTCCAGGCAAGAGTACAGGAGTGGGGTGCCATCGCCTTCTCCATCATCCATCCATACATACATCTAATTTATCTACCTACCTATCCCTGATCTTTGCATATAAAAGCAGCTTTTTCTGGCTTCTGGCTTCTCTTTTTTCATATAAATTTTGAGAATCTCTGTCATACCACCGAATCATTAATTTCTTTCTACTCCAGAAGTGTGTTTCTATGTGAGCTACTGCATAAGTGTATCATACCATATGTGGTGGGTGCAGCTGTGAGGTCCACTGCAGGAAATGGATTTGAAACAACTCAGAAAGGGCTGCTCCTCCTTGGATGATGGATGGAAGGAACACATCAAGACAAGTTCTCTAAATAAACAACAAACTAGAAACCCTTATTGTGCCTTTTTTACTCCATCGGTTTGTATTTGAGCCATGAGTTGTCTTTAAATGGAAAGTAGAAACTGCAGCGATTTCTGAGGACATCAGCTCCATTGTCCAGTGTCCAGGCTCACTCACTTTCCCTCCTTCTGACTACAGTTCTGCCGAAGCCTAATGCTGCTTGACTGTTGGAATTCCTGACTTGGTCTTCCACATTCTTCAGTTCAAAAGGCATTACAGTCTTTTATAAATAGAGGGACCATCTACTATTTACCTCCTGAGAAGGAAGGCAATTAACAAAAAAAGAAGGAAAAGGTGAGAAATGGTGACAAAAGCACAGAAACAGCCAAAACACTGGACAGAGATAGGAGGAGCTGATCTGCAAATTGCACCTCTGGGATTGAAAGAACATGATACTCATGAACTGCAGTCCTGTGGGATGCTTTTCTTCTTTGGGATATTTCTGTTTTTACAGAGGTGCAAATGACTTTGTTTTCCATGCTCCAGATTTCTTTTTTTTTATCCTTGGTGGGATTCCCTTTTAACAGGGGAAAGTCCTCCTTCTCTTTTTGAAGCTGTGTCTTCCTTTTGTTTGCCTTCCACAAGACCCGTCTGGTTTTCCCTTGTTTTCTGTAAATTGTATGGATGCATGTGTGCGTGTTCATGTGGGGTGTGTGTGTGTGTGCACACATGTGCATGTGTCTAAAGGGGAGGAAATTTTAAAATTAGAGAAACCGAGTTTGGAGAAAGTTATGGTCTCTGAGGCACGTTTTTTTGCCATGTACTTGGAGACACATATCCTGCTCAGTAGTGTGGTATACCAAAAACCCGCAGTGAGTGCAAACAGTGGGAAAAAATGTCTCCCTTTCCTGCTTTCGTATACTTTACATGAACCAAAGGCATAGATTCTGGGATGGAGTGGTCACAGATTCTGCTTTCTAGGTGAAAAGTCAGTCAAGAGACAGAACTTTGTGCTTTGTGTCTGAGTAGTCTACCACAGGATGCAAAAGTTATTTTACAAGTTGCCCAATGAAAGAATGTTGTTTGTGCAAGATCTGAGGACCAGAAGTGCTTATTAGGTGTACCTTGTTAAACTAGTGCCTGATTTAATCATAATGATGGTCTTCTGTGGTGGGGATTAAATTACAGAGCATCTGCTGTGTAAACAGGTAGACAATTGAAGTTCTGCTGGAAAGAAAAGCACCCATCTGCACACTCCTGGAAATGATCTGATTCCTCTAAAGTGGAGAAGAATTTGAAAAATCTGACATTACAGCATTCAGGCAGCTGGGGAAAGGAGCTGCAGCTTTTACTACAAGACCCATATATTTTTGGTCTAATGTTCACTCCTGCAGGATGAAAATCAAACCCAAACACAAGCTAACTCATAATCACTTTTCCTATTCTGGGAAACTCTGAAGAACTGCTTTAAAAAGTTACAGTTCTTTCAGGTTTCTTTAACTTTTAAGTCTTAGGTAAAGGTTGCAATTGTAATTACTGTGTTTCTCCCTTCCAAGATCTGAAAAATTTAATGGGTACCTGAGGAGAAAGGTTTAGTTTTGTTTGAAAACAGTGCTTTGGTAAAACCTGGAGATGTTATTCTTTATTTTCTCATTTCAAATCAAAGTCATTTTTTTTTTTTTTAAAAAGGTCATTTTTTGGAGAGTTGGGTCATATACCTCAAGGCTGTAACAAAATTTTTACAATGGCACGTGCCATGGAATTGATTAAATAAAAAATACAAGGGTTATTTTCATTCTTTGAGAGTATTTTAAAAGTGATTGATTCTTTTTTCATCTTAAAGAAAGAATACACACACAAATGTACACATGCACATACACTACATTTAGGAGAACTAAATGTGATTTACTAGTAAAATTCATCAGTGATCTCCTTTTGCTATTGCCCTGATTAATAAAGTTCTATTAGATTCTGCTACATCATTTAGGGACTGGTGAGTTGAATTACTATTTGAAATACTGCTAGATATCATATAAAAAGAGAGAAAGAGGAGATATTTTTTAAAATAAATACCAAATATATTCACACTCAAATGTAAATGGTGCCAAGAAAAAGGAAATTGATAAAAAGTCTTATTTTGAAGTGAGGCCTTTGGGTCTCTGTAATTTCATGCTTATAAAACACGCATATGCTGCCTAAATTGGCTCCGAAAGCCTTCTGTGATTGTTCATGACACATATTACTGGTTCTAGACCTCTATTTCTACCCAACTCCCAATATAAAGTAAATTTTAAGTGTGAAATTAGGTTAAATGATGGATGTCCTATAACCCTTATAAGTATGCAAAGCATGACCCAATTTTCTTGATTTTCTTATCACACATTATTTTATTTTCTAATAAACATTTGTTTTGCTCAAACCGCTGAAAGATAGGAGTTTGTACAGCATATGATTTTCCTATGCCCTGTTATGCAAATAATTTGCTTTCTTTCTTAGGAAGTATAACTTTTGACCCATTTGAGACTAATCCTTCCATTTGAAGTATTTTGCTCTTAAAAGTGATAGTTTGGGGACTTCCCAGATGGTCCAGTGGCTGGGACTCCATGCTTCTAATATAGGGGGCCTAGGTTCAATCCCCGGTGGGGGAACTAGATCCTATATCCTGCAACTAAGAGTCCACGTGGCGCAAGCCCTGAGTGCCGTAACTAAAGCTTGTGCATGCTGCAGCTGAGTGCAGCACCACCACCTTCCCCCCGCCAAAAAAGTGATGGTCTTTGCAATGTAAAGCAAACACTCCCATATTATTAACAATTCAACATTAATAAAAATATTGCAAATTTATGTATGCCTCTAGGTTTGCTGGCAGTCTGTATTAGATGACCAAGCTGTGCAATGAAATCTGAGGACTATCCCAGACAGTAGGTAAATTAGATTGCACAAGTCAGCCTTAAGATACAGCAATATAATACTCCTCTCTCTGTCCTTCCCAGTCACCTACTATTCAGGACACATCAGATGCTCCTCTGGGATGTTTTCCTCTCACTGCCTGTCTGATTTCCCTCACATGCAGAAGTAGGGTCTCTCTGCCATGTTCTCAACATAACTGTTCGTATATCATCTTATCATAATTATTCACATGTGTATACTGCCAGATGGTAAGTTATTTGAGGGAAGTAAGCATGTATTTAGGGCTCTCCAGGTGGTGCCAGTGGTAAAGAACATGCCTGCCAAGGCAAGAGATGTAAGAGACCCAGGTTTGATCCCTGGGTCAGGAAGATCCCTTGGAAAAGGGCATGACAACCCACTCCAGTATTCTTGCCTGAAGAATCCTATGGATCATGATGCCTGGCAGGCTATGGTCCATAGGGTTGCAAGAGTTGGACAGGATGACTGGAGTGACTTAGCATGCACACATGCATGCAAGCATGTGTTCAGCTATATGGTCTTGAAACTGAATCCAATATCAGGCATAGAATAGGTATCTGATAAACATTTCTCACGTGGAACAATACACTCAGCAGGAAATTTCAACTCCTGTCATCTAGTAGTCAGTGGCTTTCTGTATAGTAATGCTCTGTTAAGGTATTTCTTTTCATCACAACTCAGAACACACTCGTAGGGGCACAACCGGCAGAGAGTTTCATGACACAGCATTTTCTCTCCCTCAATAGGTGTGTCATACACTGATTTTTTTCTGTTGTAGTCTATTCCGTTCCATTTCATCCAATCCTAGTCTATACTATTCTAAATTTGAAATTTTACTCTAATCCACTACATTGATTTCCTAAACTACTAGGTAACCAACAATTTGAAAAACATTATTTCATACTTGTGACTTTTGGCACATCTATTTTTAAAATAATGATTTCAAGGTAATCTGTCTTGTTATTAAAGGTTATCAGAGATTCAGATTATTATGCTGCTGCTGCTGCTAAGTCACTTCAGTCGTGTCCGACTCTGCGTGACCCCATAGACGGCAACCCGCCAGGCTCCCCCGTCCCTGGGATTCTCCAGGCAAGAACACTGGAGTGCGTTGCCATTTCCTTCTCCAATGCATGAAAGTGAAAAGTGAAAGTGAAGTCGCTCAGTCGTGTCCGACTCTTAGCAACCCCATGGACTGCAGCCTACCAGGCTCCTCCATCCATGGGATTTTCCAGGCAAGAGTACTGGAGTGGGGTGCCATTGCCTTCTCCTCAGATTATTATAGCCATCTTCTAAACACTCGTTCCACTGGAAATAACCAATGTATGAATNTGATGCTATCCAACCATCTCCTCCTTTGTCATCCCCTTCTCCTCCTGCCTTCAGTCTTTCCCAGCATCAGGGTCTTTCCCAATGAGTCAGAGATGTGTATAAGAGACAGCATATTACTGGTTCTAGACCTCTATTTCTACCCAACTCCCAATATAAAGTAAATTTTAAGTGTGAAATTAGGTTAAATGATGGATGTCCTATAACCCTTATAAGTATGCAAAGCATGACCCAATTTTCTTGATTTTCTTATCACACATTATTTTATTTTCTAATAAACATTTGTTTTGCTCAAACCGCTGAAAGATAGGAGTTTGTACAGCATATGATTTTCCTATGCCCTGTTATGCAAATAATTTGCTTTCTTTCTTAGGAAGTATAACTTTTGACCCATTTGAGACTAATCCTTCCATTTGAAGTATTTTGCTCTTAAAAGTGATAGTTTGGGGACTTCCCAGATGGTCCAGTGGCTGGGACTCCATGCTTCTAATATAGGGGGCCTAGGTTCAATCCCCGGTGGGGGAACTAGATCCTATATCCTGCAACTAAGAGTCCACGTGGCGCAAGCCCTGAGTGCCGTAACTAAAGCTTGTGCATGCTGCAGCTGAGTGCAGCACCACCACCTTCCCCCCGCCAAAAAAGTGATGGTCTTTGCAATGTAAAGCAAACACTCCCATATTATTAACAATTCAACATTAATAAAAATATTGCAAATTTATGTATGCCTCTAGGTTTGCTGGCAGTCTGTATTAGATGACCAAGCTGTGCAATGAAATCTGAGGACTATCCCAGACAGTAGGTAAATTAGATTGCACAAGTCAGCCTTAAGATACAGCAATATAATACTCCTCTCTCTGTCCTTCCCAGTCACCTACTATTCAGGACACATCAGATGCTCCTCTGGGATGTTTTCCTCTCACTGCCTGTCTGATTTCCCTCACATGCAGAAGTAGGGTCTCTCTGCCATGTTCTCAACATAACTGTTCGTATATCATCTTATCATAATTATTCACATGTGTATACTGCCAGATGGTAAGTTATTTGAGGGAAGTAAGCATGTATTTAGGGCTCTCCAGGTGGTGCCAGTGGTAAAGAACATGCCTGCCAAGGCAAGAGATGTAAGAGACCCAGGTTTGATCCCTGGGTCAGGAAGATCCCTTGGAAAAGGGCATGACAACCCACTCCAGTATTCTTGCCTGAAGAATCCTATGGATCATGATGCCTGGCAGGCTATGGTCCATAGGGTTGCAAGAGTTGGACAGGATGACTGGAGTGACTTAGCATGCACACATGCATGCAAGCATGTGTTCAGCTATATGGTCTTGAAACTGAATCCAATATCAGGCATAGAATAGGTATCTGATAAACATTTCTCACGTGGAACAATACACTCAGCAGGAAATTTCAACTCCTGTCATCTAGTAGTCAGTGGCTTTCTGTATAGTAATGCTCTGTTAAGGTATTTCTTTTCATCACAACTCAGAACACACTCGTAGGGGCACAACCGGCAGAGAGTTTCATGACACAGCATTTTCTCTCCCTCAATAGGTGTGTCATACACTGATTTTTTTCTGTTGTAGTCTATTCCGTTCCATTTCATCCAATCCTAGTCTATACTATTCTAAATTTGAAATTTTACTCTAATCCACTACATTGATTTCCTAAACTACTAGGTAACCAACAATTTGAAAAACATTATTTCATACTTGTGACTTTTGGCACATCTATTTTTAAAATAATGATTTCAAGGTAATCTGTCTTGTTATTAAAGGTTATCAGAGATTCAGATTATTATGCTGCTGCTGCTGCTAAGTCACTTCAGTCGTGTCCGACTCTGCGTGACCCCATAGACGGCAACCCGCCAGGCTCCCCCGTCCCTGGGATTCTCCAGGCAAGAACACTGGAGTGCGTTGCCATTTCCTTCTCCAATGCATGAAAGTGAAAAGTGAAAGTGAAGTCGCTCAGTCGTGTCCGACTCTTAGCAACCCCATGGACTGCAGCCTACCAGGCTCCTCCATCCATGGGATTTTCCAGGCAAGAGTACTGGAGTGGGGTGCCATTGCCTTCTCCTCAGATTATTATAGCCATCTTCTAAACACTCGTTCCACTGGAAATAACCAATGTATGAATAAAATGTTATTTTAAAATCTTCCTATTAGTAAATTTCTCCCAATGCTTCTCTAGTATATTTTGTTAGCGTGATTAGCAAAAATGATCTAGTTCCGGTTTTACATAGTGTACTACAGTGTCCCTTAAGATGTGCTAAGGAATGAAGAATTAAAAAGGTCATGTGTCCTCATAGTTGACTGGCAGCCATGACACATGTGTATCTAAATTCATGTAACAAGGAATCAGTTACCAAGAAAATTGCAAAAGAGCTTTCTTGAAATAACTACACGGAGTACTCAAAGTCAGAGACTTAGAAACTTATTGCAATTCTTGACTCCAAAACCACAGAGAAAAAAAAATTGAACAAAATAATTTCTATGATCCAGGAAGCTAGCACCACAAATCAACTTACAGAAACATTTAACTATGCACCACAATCATCTAGCTGTTCTTCAGTTACAATGAGATGATGACTCGCTGGGAAGCCTTCATTGGAAAATGTATAGTTAGGAGGTAAATGCTTTTCTTTACGAAACAGAGAGAACTAGTCAACCTCTTGCTGATTTCTATGATTTTATCCACCATAGATAGATGGACCCACCATAACATGGGTCCATTCCAGCTCTCTCTCTCTCTTATGCATCAAGTAAAGATGGTCTTTCTGAATAACTCAAAGGGATCCTTTTTGAAAATAAGTGTTTTTGATGTTTTCTCAGGCCTGAGCTAAATATAAGCACTGCATCTTATTATTTTTAATGTGGGGTTCTTGTAGGGGCTTCCCAGGTGGTGCAGTGGCAATGAATCTGCCCACCAATGCAGGAGACCCGAGTTTGATCCCTGTGTTGAGAAGATCAGAGAGGTAGGTAAATATCCTCTTTAAAAGCCAGCAAAGCCACTGAGACTGGATGATTGGTAGTAGGGCTTTTTAAAAAATGCTTTGTTTCTCTTAGTTCAGTAAAGTTTCATTCTCTAGAGCTGCACTCTGTCTACTATGATGGCATAAGCCACACGGGACTATGGAAACTCAATTAAAATAAAATTACTGAGTCACAGTGGCCACATTTAAAGGGCTCAGTATCTATTATTGCAGGAAGTTCTACTAGGAACAGCAGTTCTCAGTGGCTTCCTGGGTGCCTCAGTGGTAAAGAACCTACCTGTCAATGCAGGAGACTCAAAAGATATGAGTTCAGTCCCAGGGTGAGGAAGCTCCCCTGGATTAGGCAATGACAACTCACCCCAGTATTCTTGCCTGAAAAAAGCCATGGACAGAGGAGCCTGGTGGGCTATAGTCCGTGGGGTCACAAAAGAGGACATGACTGAGTACACAGGCAGTTCTCGAGAGAATATTTTATTTGATTAACTTCTGATTTCTTCGGTCGCTTGTCTGATTGTTGAAAAGGAAAGGTGGCAGGAGCACTGAGATGCGACAGTGGAGACTTGTCTACACAGAAAAACATTTATTTTGGCTCTAAGGGCCTCTTGTCTTACAGTGCGCTGTACCCACTATAAATGGATCGTTAACATGGGTCCCTTCGAGCTCCTGACTTTGAGTCTCTCTCTCTAATCAATATTCCTCGCTGCTTCCAGAGTTACCATTCTAAATCACAGATCAGTGTAATTCTTTTTTTCTAGAAAACTTCAAAATGTCCAGAGTAGCTTCTACTCTTGCTTTGGATTCATCCTAGCAGAAGTCAGTAGCTCTTAATCTGTTCCTCTGTGTGGTTTATGTTCTGGTGATACTCTTAGCCACCTACCTGTGAATCTCTAGTCCTTGACTCACACTGTTCCATGGAGCTCCATGCAAGCTGTCCATGCCTCTCAGTTGTTTATTTTTTAAACAGCATTTTATTTTTGGTTGCGCTGGCTCTTCATGGCTTTGCATGGGCTTTCCCTAATTGGTGAGCAGGGGTTGCTCTTCACTGCGGTGCACTGGCTTCTCCTTGCAGCGTCTTCTCTTCTTGCAGAGCACAGGCTCTAGGCTCAGGAGCTTCAGCAGTTGCAGCACCTGGGCTCAGTAGCTGTGGTACATGACTTAGTTGCTCCACATCACGTGGAATCTTCCCAAACCGGGGATCGAACCCGTGTCCCCTACATTGGCAGGCAGATTCTTCTCCACTGCACCACCAGGGAAGCCCTTAGGTCAATTCATGTGCCAGAATCCTTGTGAAAACTGATCCCATCAAACTCAAACTTACCCCTAGGTTTTTAAGCACTCACAGCATTTTACTTGCACCTCTATTACAGCAATTCCCCCCCATTAAAGTTTTACATGCCTAACTCTCCCACTGGATTGTAAGCTTTTTGAAGAAAAAGAGACCCAGCATACCCATATTGCCCATAGCTTTCTGCACATAACTGCTTAACAAGGTATGTGCAAAGAGAGTTAAATTTGGAGTGAGGAATAAAGCAACTGGTTAACTGAAGTCGGCTGAGAGTTTGTTTAAAGAAATACTGCTGAGGGCTGGGTAAGGCTGTGAAGGATGCAGACGGGAGGAGGGCTGAACTACCACGAGAAATCTAACCTTGGCCATGCTCAAGAGCATAACAGAATTGTGAGGCGGCACTGCAGGCTGCCAGTGTTTCACACACCACCACAAGGCATTCCTCATGATGGAGATCAAGCTCGGTAGATGAGTCACTCTCTCCCTGAGCTCATGTGGCGCTTAATCCATAGCTCCGCTCTATTCCATGTCCTCAGATCGGGCACTTCTTGGCATCAGTGCTGCCATCTTACTCTGACTCCCCTCCTCGCCGCTGCATGCTCTGCTCTGTTCACCCTAGGTCCTAGTTTCATACATTCCACAAGGAGGTTCTCAGCACACTGCGGCTGAATAAATCCAAGTGTGAGCTATGAAACGAGTGAGAAAGGTCGTCACAGGTAGAGTGTAAAACAAGACTACAAATAGGAATGCAGAACATGATGCCAGAGTTCTTTTATTTATTTTCAAACAGCCTGGGGTCTTTGGGTCATCTTTCCCGTTTAACACAGCCATATCTTGGCATGCTTGGAATTCTGAATGCTGTTTGATCAATCATCACTTCTTTTATTTTATTTTTTTTTTCCACAAAAGGGCCTGTTTTTACTGGAGATAAAACTCCCTTTCCTCATCTTCAAAAAGAAGCTCAAGATGTCTTTTAAAAAAAAAATTCCCCCCTTTTGACTTTTCTCTCTCTGTGTTTCCTGGGATCAGTGTGAATTGAATGTGAAGGCTCAGGACTGGGAGTGTGAGGAACATGGAACTCTTCCCTTGAGTGGGAGGGAGGTTCATCAAAGCACACGTGTGGTCAAGGAAGCTTAAAAATAAAGCTGATTTCTAAAGGTGAAAAAAAAAATTCATTAAGCTTTCAATAAGCTGCTTTTCTTTTTCTTAAGAAATCAGTTGATTCACTTACCAAAAAAGATGCTGCCAACAGAGGAAAACGCAATGCACTTTTCCAAAAGGATCCTTTGAGTAAAAGGAACACGTAAATTCCAAGAAAAGTTAGTTAGAAAGAACAGTTTATTCTCCCTTGTGCCTTCTCATCACATCAGTATTTATTCCCCCCAGATACCCTTTATTTATTCATTTTTAAAACATCATAGGTGTCTACATGTTGGTCAGGACATAAAGAACTTTTCTTACCACAAAGACCCTTTTGGGACACCACGTGGAGACCTCAGCTCTCCTTTTAAACTCTCAGGACTCCAAAACCTAATGTCTGTAGAAACAAACAGGAGGGCTACTGCAAGAAGGCAGAAGCCTAAGTAGTTAGGATGTAGGCCTCTTACCAAGAAAATCACTGGGCTGTTCCAACACAGGCTGGTTTGCCATCAATCCATAAGATGGAGATAGGGCGTGCCAGTTTCAGACTGTGTAACTTCTATTTACTGAAACTGTAACACACATTCATTGTAAGCTACAATTATCCACAGTTTAGTCTGTTTATGAAACCGTTTTGTGGTTATTTATTAAAAATAAAATTTATGTGTGCTTATTGAAGCTATATTTTGGCAGGCAAAAGAGGCTGGCAGAAATGTTTGAGTCAACAGCCAGGCTCCAGCCACTCTTTATGTCGTCATATAAAAACTTGTCAAATAATATTTAGTTTTTAATCTTCAGCTGCAAACATAGGGTTAGTCATGAAAATATTCTGTGAGTAGGTCTCCTTGAAACAAGAACCCGGGTGTTTGGATTTCAGTTAAGGTGATAATTAAGTTTCTGGCTTCTTTAGGAGCAATCTGTTATTCCTTTCCTTCCACTAACTTCTATTACCTGTTTTTTTGTCCAAGTTACTCATGTCTTTAAAAAGCTGTTTCATAATGATTTTTAAAAATATAAGCTATCTATTTATCTATCAGTTCAAAAATCCAAAACCATATTATCATGACTAAGAAGAAATTTTCCTGCCAGCATAGTCATCGTTGTCCTATATTGAAAATCTTTCTAATGCAAATGGATTATTTATTCTTATGAAACTTTTTCGTTATTTAAATCACCATACTTATTTTTTGATGCCTTCTAAGAAGATTCCTTTCAAAGAGACCACACTTGTTGGCTTCGGAAATGTATGTTGTTGTTTCGTCACTAAGTCACACCCTACTCTTTTGTGACCCCATGGACTATAGCCCACCAGCTCCTCTGTCTGTGGGATTTCCCAGGCAAGAATACTGGAGTG
The DNA here is from genome assembly GCA_006410615.1 of Neotragus moschatus. NCBI lineage: Eukaryota > Metazoa > Chordata > Mammalia > Artiodactyla > Bovidae > Neotragus > Neotragus moschatus. The sequence continues at coordinate 1,160,952 of SJYA01000262.1, forward strand.
AGTTGCTATTTCCTTCTCCAGGGGATCTTCCTCTCCCTGGGATCAAACCCATGTATCCTGCATTGGCAGGTGGATTCTTCTACCACTGAGCCAGCATGGAAGCCCCTCAGAAATGTATAGTTCATCTTAATGAGATGACTTAATGGAATAAACTTAATGGAATGACTTAATGAAATAAACCAAAATGACAGGAGTTTGTTGATAGGAATTCTGAACTGAAAGAAAAATGTCATTGTAAAAGGACTTTTGAATTAGACAGAAGGGATATATTGTGAACAGTTGGAATAAAGTGGTTCTTTGCTTTACATCTCCTCACACAAAGAATAAATGGGAGAAGAGGAAGGACTTAGTATGAAATTATTCAAGAGGAAATCTTTCCGGAAAGGGAGTTTCTGAGTTGTGATAAACAGGAGTTGAAAAAAGATTGCCCCATGTACTTCTTGCTACTGCCTTAAATACCTTAGCTGTGAGTCATCCCTGAGATTGCATGTACTTTGCCTTGAAAGAATTTCTGATCTCAGCTATATGTTCAATATATCAAATGTTGCCTGTCTCTCTGCCCCCTTTCTCCACTAGGATTTGGTTTTGGTTCTTGTAGAAGAGCTTTTTTGAGGGTGCCCTTGTTGATAGTAATTTGGTACTGCAATTTAACATTTGTTGCCGAGTCATAGTTCAGGTTCATACATGTTTTATTTATTGGGCATTTTCTGTGAACAAAGTTCTGTGCCATCCACTAAAGAGAATGTCAAGTTTTCTAAGACATAGCCATTACTGGAAGAAGTTTATAAAATGATAAAGTATATTATCTATGAGGAACCTCTATCTCATAGTCTATATCTATAGGAGTTTGCATCCCATTAATGTGGTAAAGTGTTATTTTGTATCCACCATATATAAGAATTATGAAGCCTGGAGATCCATATTTTGGAGACAGAGACTTGGCATGGCTGGAGTGTGAGAGTGGCAAGGGAGGGATCCATCTGGATCAGGAAGACCCCAAAAATGCCATTGCGGGGTTTCAAGCAGAGAGGCAAAAAAGACTAGTTTGAATTAAGTTTCCAAGGAAGTAGTCTGAAAGAGTTGAGTAGGAAAGAGGCTTCTAAAAAAGTGATCCAGGGCTTAACACATGGAAACATTTGGGAAGGAAGAAAGATTGGGTATAGAAAAAAGATGATTTGGTGTTTGGCTGACCTCACAGGGAGAAGTGATCCTCCAGAGGAGTCCAGTGATACTGAGATATTTGGACATTCACACCTCCACACTCTAATGTTATTGGATATGGGCTTGTCCAGGATGGAGTCTGATCCAGGGTAAGACAGTTCTCTGAAGCCATGGTAACTCTAAAGGGGCTGATATCAAACCCAACTTCTGGATAAGAAGTCTTTCATTGAAGCAGAATTTGTGTGCTGTGCCTCAATGTCCACTGAAAAGAGTGGATTGGGAAACCACTTAGGTGCTGTTTGAATTGTTCAATGGGAGAGGATGATAGTTGAAACTATTAGGGGGGCATTGATTTGCAAGGAAGAAAATGGAATCAAAAAACACTTGGCATAGATCCTACAGGAACAGGATGGATTGGATGAGGAGGTAAGGGAGAAAAAGACAACAAGGATGAATCTCAGAGTTTTGGCACAAACAAGTGGGAAGAGAAATACCATGTTCAAAGGAGGGGAGTGTTCAAGGAAGAGAATGATAGGATTGGGTGGGCAATGCTGGAATTAAAGAGTTTTCCTCTGCACAAATTTGATATGCTGATGATTCAACCAAGTGGAGACATCAAGCATAAAGTTGTATGTATGATTCTGGAGCTTAGAAAGGAGGTCTGCAATGTTGCTTTATATTGCTGCCTTTGTTGTTATTGTAACAAAAGCCAGTACCAATAGCCAGTTGCAAGTGCTAATTCCTAGCAAAGGAATGTGGCAAAATGGGAGAGCGGTTCAGTAGAGAACCCTGGGTAATAGCCAACTTTAGCTGTGGAGGAATGAACAAATGAGGCTGAGGTATCGTGTGAGAGGAAGGAAGAAAATCAGGCAATGGGCTGTTGTGGAAGCCTAGGAAGGCAGGCACTATTTGCATTTCTTTTGATATTAATGAGGAAGAAAATCTATTATAATGTTTACTATTCATTTATTAACACTTTTGTTGAGACATTCAATATATCACATAATTCAAGTGTACGATTTGATTATTATATTTAATTATTAATTTCTAGTAAATTTTATTATTAATTTCTAGTAAATTTACCAAATGACTGTCACCATAAATTGGTTTGAGAACATTTTATTGCCCAAATAAGATCACTCATTATAAGGGACTGGAATACAAAAGTAGGAAGTCAAGAAACACTTGGAGTAACAGGCACCTTTGGCCTTGGAATAAGGAATGAAGCAGGGCAAAAGCTAACAGAGTTCTGCCAGGAGAACGCACTGGTCCTAGCAAACACTCTCTTCCAACAACACAAGAGAAGATTCTACACATGGACATCACCAGATGGTCAACACCGAAATCAGATTGATTATATTCTTTGCATCCAAAGATGGAGAAGCTCTATACAGTCAGCAAAAACAAGACCTGGAGCTGACTGTGGCTTGGATGATGAACTCCTTATTGGCAAATTAAGACTGAAATTGAAGAAAGTGGAGAAAACCACTAGACCATTCAGGTATGACCTAAATCAAATCGCTTATGACTATAACAGTGGAAGTGAGAAATAGATTTAAGGGCCTAGATCTGATAGACAGAGTGCCTGATGAACCATGGATGGAGGTTTGTGATATTGCAAAGCAGAAGATCATCCCCAAGAGGTTTGTGATATTGTAAATCAAGATCATCCCCAAGAAAAAGAAATGCAAAAAAGCAAAATGGCTGTCTGAGGAGGCCTTACAAATAGCTGTAAAAAGAATAGAAGCGAAAAGCAAAGGATAAAAGAAAAGATATAAGCGTCTGAATGCAGAATTCCAAAGAATAACAAGGAGAGATAAGAAGCCTTCCTCAGAGATCAATGCAAAGAAATACAGGAAAACAACAGAGTGGGAAAGACTGGAGAAGACTTCAAGAAAATTAGAGATATCAAGGGAACATTTCATGCAAAGATAGGCTCAGTAAAGGACAGAAATGGTATGGACCTAACAGAAGCAGAAGATATTAACAAGAGGTGGCAAGAATACACAGAAGAACTGTGCAAAAAAGATCTTCATGACCTGGATAATCATGATGGTGTGATCACTCACCTAGAGCCAGACATCCTGGAATGTGAGGTCAAGTGGGCCTTAGGACTCTTGAGAGTCCCTTGAACTGCAAGAAGATCCAACCAGTCCATTCTGAAGGAGATCAGCCCTGGGTTTTCTTTGGAAAGAATGATACTAAAGCTGAAATTCCAGTACTTCGGCCACCTCATGCGAAGAGTTGACTCATTGGAAAAGACTCTGATGTTGGGAGAGATTGGGGCAGGAGGAGAAGGGGACGACAGAGGATGAGATGGTTGGATGGCATCACTGACTTGATGGACGTGAGTCTGAGTGAACTCCGGGAGTTGGTGATGGACAGGGAGGCCTGGTGTGCTATGATTCATGGGGTTGCAAAAAGTCGGTCACGACTGAGCGACTGAACTGAACTGAAAGAAAGGTGTAGTGGTCCAATTTTACCTGGCTTTCTACTGGTCAGTTGTTCCAAAATCAGTTATTCACTAATCTATCTTTTCTCTTTTGATTTGGTTAAATGACCATACTCTCTCCTCTGCTGATCTATTCCTGCCTTAGTGCCATGCTGTTTTATTTACTACTCGTTAGAAATACATTTTAGTATCTGAGACCATACTAGCATTTAGCTTAGTCTTCATGTGGCAGAGTCGATTCAGAAATTCATTTACTACCCTTTTTCTAGGGATCCCTGCTTTTGTCTTTTCCTTCTCTTTGACAGCAGGCCAGCCCTCATTGCAAGTAGATCTTGCTCAACCCCAAGCTTCAAGTCTATTTATTTATTTCACCAAACTTCCAAAATAAATCTAGTTCTTCAGCCAGATTAGTAATTTGGAAATTTGACTGCTTGGGTTGCATAAACATCCAAATTGGCTTGGTTGCCCAGGAATCTGAGGGTGGCTTGCCATCACCCGTGAGCAACCCATTTTGTGGATAATTTAAGGTAAGCATCTTGTGATACCTGAAAAGAAGGGTTGAATGTAATAATTTCATTGGCAAATTGGCATATTCTGTTGTCTGTAAGGAACAGATGTCTATGTCAATTTCATGTGGTTTTATTGTCTTTCTGGTAGTCTTCAAATAACTATGGAGTTGAGGATTATTTATTCAGTGACCGCTTAACAACATTGGTTATCTTTATTCCCTTTATCAGCTCAAAGTATTGTCCCAATTCTACAGAGAAATTTTTGAATTTTTTAGAAACTTCCTTTTCTTTCCTCCAAAAAGGCTTCTGTATTTTAGTATGAAGACCCTAAAGTTTCATTGACTGTGATTTATGAAGTGAAAAGAACTCAGAAAAGGATAAGAAGCCAGCTCCTATGTGCCATTTTTCATGAGTACAGAGAGATGTTGTGTACAATTCTTATATACTTTATATAGATGAGGAAAAGTTGTCAATTATAATCAAGGTTGTGCAGGTAGTCTTTACACCTTAAAGTGGAAGGTAAAAGGAATTTTATTCAGACCAAAAGTCTAGGAATAATTATGGTGGAGCAGACAAAGAACCAGAATTGGTGCCTCAGGACATGCATTCGGCTCCTGGCTCCATGGCCTAGAGACCTCATGAAGGGGGATTGCCTTCTCCAAACCCTTACTTCTTCAGCTGTGAAAGGAAGTGATAACAAACACTTACGTCATAGAATTGACAGGAGTATAAAATAATATGTATATAATTAGCATGAGGGTTTGTGTTGTAGGAAAACAAACTATAGAAATCTTGAGTATTGAGGTTAAGTTTCTAACCTTTCTTTGGCTTGGAAGCATTCACGTCAACTGAAAACAAAGTAAATATTGTGGTTCTTCTCATTTAAGATGCCATAGATTGTAGAATACATAAGCTTCCCATGTGATTCAGTGGTAAAGAATCTGGCTGCCAAATAGGAGATATGGATTCAGTCCCTGGATTGGGAAGATCCCCTGGAGGAGGAAATGGCAACCCACGCCTGTATTTTTGGCTGAGAAATTCCATGGACAGAGGATCCTGGCAGGCTGCAGTCCATGGAGTCACAAAGAGCTGGAAACAACTTAGCAACAAACTTTCACTTTCAGTGGGAAATGCTCCCAATTTCAGAAATCAGGTGTAAGACATAACTTGATTTCTGAGATAATAAAATATGAAATGATTGTGTCTTAGAACGGATGAAAGAAGTACAGAAAATATGAAATATTTGGACCAATTGGGAAGAGAGTCAATCTGAATTAGTGATAACTCATACCTGTTGAATTGTAGTTAGAAATGGACATGGAACAACAGACTGGTTCCAAATCGGAAAAGGAGTACAGTCAAGGCTGTATATTGTCACCCTGCTTATTTAACTTATATGCAGAGTACATCATGAAAAAATGCTGTGCTGGAGGAAGCAAAACCTGAAATCAAGAATGCCGGGAGAAATATCAATAACCTCAGATATGCAGATGACACCACCCTTACGGCAGAAAGTGAAGAAGAACTAAAGAGCCTTTTGATGAAAGTGAAAGAGGAGAGTGAAAAAGTTGGCTTAAAGCTCAACATTCAGAAACTAAGATCATGTCATTGGTCCCATCACTTCATGGCACATACATGGGGAAAGAGTAGAAACAGTGTCAGACTTTATTTTTGGGGGGCTTCAAAATCACTGCAGATGGTGATTGCAGCAATGAAATTAAAAGATGCTTACTCCTTGGAAGGAAAGTTATGACCAACCTAGACAGCATATTAAAAAACAGAGACATTACTTTGCCAACAAAGGTCCATCTAGTCAAGGCTATGGTTTCTCCAGTGGTCCTGTGTAGATGTGAGAGTTGGACTATAAAGAAAGCTGAGTGTGGAAGAACTGATGCTTTTGAACTGTGGTGTTGGAGAAGACTCTTGGAAGTCCCTTGGACCGCAAGGAGATCCAATCAGTCCATCCTAAAGGATATCAGTCCTGGGTGTTCAATGGAAGGACTGATGCTGAAGCTCAAACTCCAATATTTTGGGGACCTGATGCGAAGAGCTGACTCATTGGAAAAGACCCTGATGCTGGGAAAGATTGAGGGCAGGAGGAGAAGTGGACGACAAAGGAAGAGATGGTTGGATGGCATCATCGACTCAGTGGACGTGGATCTGGGTGGACTCAAGGGGTTGGTGACAGACAGGGAGGCCTGGTATGCTGCAGTTCAAGGGGTCACAAAGAGTCAGACACAACTGAGCGACTGAACTGAACTGAACTGAACATACGTGTAGAAACTTTTAAGAAGGGACATAGCTTGTGACTTTCAAATGATAATAACTGAAATAAATTAATGGGTCACTACACTAGTTGCCTTAATAAATAGATCATTGACATGATTGGCATATATTACAGGAGTAAGAATAGGACCATTGTTTGGGCCCATTATAAATCTGGGCCACCTGGCCCAGCTGGGCCCTGAGCTCTACCTCTAATTGGTATACAGTATAACTGAATAGCATAACAGTACAATGTAACTCTGTACATTATATATGAAAGTTGTTAAGTAAATCCTAAGAGTTTTCATCACAAGTAAAACATTTTTCTCTATTCTTTAATTTTGTGTTTATATCAGATGATGGGTGTTCACTAAACTTATTGTGGTAATCCTTTCATAATGTATGTAAGGCAAGTCATTCTTCTGTTTACATTGAACTTATAGAGGGCTGTATGTCAGTTAATATTGACATACTGGGAAAACTGGAAAAAGGTAAAGAAAATAGAATGTCTTTTTTTCTTCTGAAATTAAAATTAAACCTGAGTTTCTTTCTCACCTTTAGATTTTGCTTTCTCTACTCTCTTCTCTCAACTTTCTCTATAGCTTTTCTGTTTTGGTTATTAGTGGGTTAATAGTTTTCAAAATAAATAAAATCCTTATAATGTGTTATTGTTTAGAAGCAATATAGTCAAGTGGGGGCTTTCCAGGTGGGGCTAGTGGTAAAGAACTGGCTGCCAATGCAGGAGATGCCAGAGATGCCATTTTGATCCCTGGGTCAGGGAAGATCCCTGGAGAAGGGCATGGCAACCCACTCCAGTATTCTTACCTGGGGAATACCCATGGAGAGAGGAGCCTGGTGGGTCCATCGTGTCACAAAGAGTTAGACATGACTGAAGTGACTTAGCACACGTGCTTAGTCAAGTGGATAAAAACATGAGCTGTAGAATTATATTGTGTAGGTCCAAATTCCAGCTCATCTACTTAGCAGCTGGATACATTGGGCAGATTCCTTCCCACATCTGCTCTTCAATTGTTTTCATCTGGAAATCTGGGCCATAATGGTAATACTGGCTTCATAGAGTTGTTGAAGGATTAAGTGAATTAATAGATATGTAACACACTTAGGATATTGCCTGGGCGTAGTAAGTGCTGAATAAGCATTATCTATTATTGTCATCAACCCTCAATTACTCAGCCTGTTTTCTCTCTTTTATTCTTATTTCATCATCAACAAAAATGTTGTTGTTTGAAACAATTGCATTGGACTGACTGGCAGAATTATCAAAGGGAAAACCAGTCATCAATGAATTGTTGACATAAAGGGGAGTGGGTCAGATTAGGTAGGACTGTAAGGGTTTTGAATTTCCAACTAGAAGACCTGGGAAGATGCTGTACCATTCTGAGCAAAGGAATGCAATATTCGGATACATTTTTTTTAAAGGATTACTCTGACTGTCTGACTGAAAGGTGAAGTGATGATGTTGAGAAGCTATCTCGATAATCCCAGTGAGAGATAATGTGGCTATGTGGTATCTGAAAAGTGAGATTTGAGGTATATTTTGAGGATAAAGTCAATAGGACTACTGATGAATTGGAGGTAAGAGAGAAAAAAGAAGTCAAGGGAGATTTGAAAGTTTTGACCCTTAGCAGTTAGAAGCTTGTGGTTACGCTTTCCAGAGATGGGAAGACTCTAGTTAGAACCGGTTTGCAGAGGAAGAAGAGAAGTTTAATTTTGATCATATTGAGTTTTCAATGTCTGTTGCCTTTGTGTGTGCTCAGTGTGTCTGACTCTTAGTGACCCCATGGGCTGTAGCCCAGGCTCTTCTGTCCATGGAATTATCCAGGCAAGAATACTAGAGTGGATTGACTTTTCTATTCCAGGGAATATTCCTGACACAGGGATCAAACCCACGTCTCTTGCATCTCCTGCATTGGTGGGCAGATTTTTTTTACCATTGTGTCACCTGGGAAGTCAGTGGAAATGCTGAATTAATGCAGTTAAATATACAAGTATAAAGTTGGCCAAGCAACCTTGGCCTGTGATATAAAATTAGAAATGATCAGGGTAGAAGGTATTTAAAATCTTGAGACTAATGACATCATTAAGGGTGTCAGTGAAGGATTAGAAGAAGGTTAAGAACTGGGGAATTCCAGTGTGCAGCGGCTGAGAAGTGAGGATGGAGACACAGATGGAGGGGTTGTTCATGTGGTAGAAACATGGTGAAAGCTAAAGGGAGGAAGAGCTGGTAGGGAAGATAGAATGAGTCAAATATGGTTAGCAGGTTGAGCCAGTGAAGTACATCAGAGGAGACCTTAATAGAAACACTTGGGTGGAGTGATGGGAGTGAGATCTAATGAATGCATTTAGGAGAAAATGAGGCCTGAGGAATTGAATAAAACAAGTATAGATGACTCTGTGGAGGAAGTTCTGCTATTAATAGCAAAGATGGGGCAATAATTGGAGGGGAAAGCTATATTAATATCAAGAGGGTTTTGTTATTTTTTTTAAATGAAAAAAAAGATGCTCTACGTAGATGAAATGATCCAGTAAGAGGGGAAAACTTATGAAGCAGAAAAGAGTGGATAGGTACTCGAATAACATCCTTGAGTAGGCAAGAGAGGATGAAAACTGGTGCAAAAGTAGAAAAGGTTGATCTTAGACGTTTACTCAAGTTGGAGAAAGTGGTGGGCAGGCAGAGTGTTGGAGTCAGATGCTGGTAGGTGGATAGAAGTGACGGGAGAAGTTTTATTCTGATTGTTGCTACCTTTTGTTGACATAGGAAGCAAAGTTATCAGATAGGAGTGAAGACTGGAACAGAAGTGTGGAATTTCCTAACAGTCCCTCAGTGAGGAGGGAGGAAGAATAGAGATGATCTATCTAGAATGATTGTCCTGCATCACAAAGGGCCCCCAAGGATAGTGACTGCAAATTTAAGTTGATACTAGATTTTCTTTAGCCATGTTTAGCTCCTCTGAGGTCAGACAGAAAAGGGTTGAAGTTTGGTCTTAATTAGAGTTGAGCTTTTTTTTGCCAAGTGAGTAAAATAATATGATATGATTGGTATGAAATACAGTGTTCAAGTTATATTCTAGGGAGAGATGAGATTCTGGTAAGAGCCAGGGCAGTATAGTTAAACTGAGGTCAGAGTATGGGATTCTTGGAACTTGGTTATAGAGGTGCTATAGCTTTTGATAATAATGATGTTAAAATTGAACAAGCACCAGAATCACATGCTGGGTTTATTAAACAGAAATTTCTGGGCCCTATCCCACATTTACTGTTTCAATGTAGATCTGAACTGAGGTCTGAGAATGCTCATTTTTAGCAAGTACCAGGTGATATTGAGACTGAACTTTGAGAGCCACTGGTGTGTGAGAATGGTAAGTTAATGACTGAGACGGGTGGAAGAATATGACCATCAGAATAAACAGGGTTCAAAACTGTAAGAAACCAGAATGTTGGAAGACTCATCTATTTGGAGATAGGAAATGTCAAAGAGAGAGGAACAGTAGGTCCAGGAGCTAATGTCTTTGAGAAATGTGAGGGATTGCTATCATGGAGAGAGGGGCTGGGTGGAAATTTGACAATGTGAGATTCAAATTTGGATGTTTAAATGAAGGAAGGGAGACTGCAGGGCTCCATAGATGGTTATGTACCCTGCACATCTCTAGGGGGTGCCATTCACATCATGGTTCCTGGGAAAGAGAATAGTCGGCAAAATTTCACTGAGGTTTAGCAATACAGTTACTTCTTTAATTCTAACTTCTAGATACACAGGGTGTACACACATTCTAAATTGTTGTTGTTCACTCACTAAGTCATGTACACCTCTTTGCAACCCAGTGGACTGCAATATGCCAGGCTCACCTGCTCTTCACTGCCTCCAGGAGTTTGCTCAAACTCAAGTCCATTGAGTTGGTGATGCCATCCAACCATCTCTTTCTCCTCCTGCCTTCAGTCTTTCTCAGCAACAGTCTTTTCTAATGAGTTGCCTCTTTGCATCAGGGGGCCAAAGTATTGGAGCTTAATCTTCAGCATCAGTTCTTTCAGTGAATAGTCAGGGTTGATCTCCTTTAGGATTGACTAGTTTGATCTCTTTGCAGTTCAAGGGACTCTAATTATCTCTGCCCTAAAAGGAAAATACTTTGGCTTAAAAGCATTAAAATCATGGGGTATTTAGCGCTCCTCTGAGGTAACTAATGAAGGAGAAAAATCCATAAATAATTACAATCAGAACCCCACACTGATGCCCCTGTACCCAAGTTGGTATTAGTTCTTCTGATGTCTAAAGTTGAGTGTGCTGAGCTGTGCTAAGTCGCTTCAGTCATGTCGACTCCGTGTGACCCTACGGATTGCAGCCCGCCAGGTTCCTCTGTCCATGGAATTCTTCAGACAAGAATATTAGAGTGGGCTGCCATGCCCTCCTATAGGACACTTTTGGATAATTGCTATGCAATTTTAAAAGACTGCCTAATGACTGAGGCAGCAGGGTCATCTCATTTAAATCTACTTCTTCATTGCCTTTTTTCTTTTTACTGATAATCTTCCCTTTTCTCTCCTTTTTTTAAATTATACACACACACACACACACACACACACACACATATATCTTTTGGCAACAAAACAAAGAAACTACTTCACAATGTGAGTTTAAATTGGCTGAATGGGACCAAAGCATTCCCCAGAATAGTGGTGCAGGACATTTATTTTCAAATGGCCATGAAAATCAATATTAATGTTTAATTACCTTCAGTCTCTCAGTCGTGTCTGACTCTTTGTGACCTCATGAATTGGAGCATGCCAGGCCTCCCTGTCCATCACCAACTCCCAGAGTTCACTCAGACTCATGCCCATCGAGTCAGTGATGCCATCCAGCCATCTCATCCTCTGTCGTCCCCTTCTCCTCCTGCCTCCAATCCCTCCCAGCATCAGGGTATTTTCTAATGAGTCAACTCTTCACATGAGGCGGCCAAAGTACTGGAGTTTCAGCTTTAGCATCAGTCCTTCCAATGAACACCCAGGACTGATCTCCTTTAGAATGGACTGATTGGATCTCCTTGCAGACCAAGGGACTCTCAAGAGTCTTCTGCTACACCACAGTTCAAAAGCATCAATTTGTCAGCACTCAGCTTTCTTCACAGTCCAACTCACATCCATACATGACCACTGGAAAAACCATAGACTTGACTAGACAGACCTTTGTTGGCAAAGTAATGTCTCTGCTTTTCAATACGCTATCTAGGTTGGTCAAAACTTTCCTTCCAAGGAATAAGTGTTTTTTAATTTCATGGCTGCAACCACTATCTGCAGTGATTTTGGAGCCCCAAAAATAAAGTCTGACACTGTTTCCACTGTTTCCCATCTATTTCCCATGAAGTGATAGGACCAGATGCCATGATCTTAGTTCTGAATGTTGAGCTTTAAACCAACTTTTTCACTCTCCTCTTCCACTTTCATCAAGAGGCTTTTTAGTTTCTCTTCACTTTCTGCCATAAAGGTGGTGTCATCTGCATATTTGATGTTATTGATATTTCTCCCAGCAATCTTGATTCCAGCTTGTGCTTCTTCCAGCCCAGCATTTCTCATGATGTACTCTGCATAAAAGTTAAATGAGCAGGGTGACAATATATAGCCTTGATGTACTCCTTTTCCTGTTTGGAATCAGTCTGTTGTTCCATGTCCAGTTCTAACTGTTGCTTCCTGATCTGCATACAG